>JANSTU010018607.1:0-13905 GCA_027564075.1 Bolitophila hybrida
CATTTCGGAGGATCACACGGTCTTTAAGTTAATCCTGAATTATTTATAATAGTGGACAAGTATGTGTTCATAGCGAATCATACAACCGAAATCATCGTTTGGTAAAAGTAGCACGGACATACTTGTTTGTTTGGTGCTTAGTCATATTGTATTACGAGCTTTTTTTTAATTTTATTTATTTGATTGTATTTGTATTATTTTTAGTTTGTATAATTGTGTTTTTTTCTATTTTTTTTTATATTGTATACAATGACAATGTAATATTGAAAAGAATAAAGGTCAGTTGGGGAGATATGTCCCTGTTGACGTCATTTTTATAAAAAAAAGTCTGGTTCAATCCATCAATGTTTCAAAACGTGACAATGATTGTAAAAAATGTGAAAAAGTGTCTAAAAATAGATCTAAAGAGGTTTGAATTAAATTTAAATGAAAAAACTATAATGTATGCTGATGACATCGCAATTGTATACTCGGACACTGACCAAACTTCCCTTCAAAACAATATAAATGAAGACATGAACACACATGAATACACATGAATACCACAAAAACAAAATATATGATCAACACAAGCAAACCAAATATAAAAAAAGACAAGAAGTGACCACATTTAAATATTTAAGTGTTTACATGGATAACAACATGACAAGCATGGATGATGCTGGCCTTCTGAAAAGACTCAGTAAAGTGTACCTACAAAGACTATATAGATCAATCTATTTTAGTCTTTTTCATAGTCATATTGCATATGGTATAATTGTAATATTCTACCCATACAAAAAACCATTAAATATATACAGACCATCCACATTCATATCGTCATCAACAGCTATCAACATACAAACACAAATGGGACATTATGCATTATTCACCAGATCCCTGAAAGTTATAAACTATTAAATAAACACGAATTTAAAACTACATTTAAAATATATTCCAAACAATCTTATAAATTGTCCTAAAATATCTATATATATCCTTTATTGTTTTTAGCAAATATGAAATCGTTTTATATATTTTTTATTGTTTGTATTAATCATAATTCTATTAAATTAAATTAACTAAATTAATATATTGTCCCAAAAAATGTCTTTTTTCAACCTTATATGCCATATAAATATTAGCATTATAATATATTACACAAGCTTTCAAGCTCATTATATTTGTTTAATAAATGTTAAAAAAAAGTCTTAGATACAATTAAAGAGTTAAATTCAGTAAAAATAAATTCGTGAGAAGATCAAGTACGTTCGCTCTGTTCGTGAGGAAGTGATAAAACTCCTTATGAAATTTGGAATGGAATTAAACCGAACATTGTTTTTTTTTATGTTTGGAGCGAAATTTTATGTTCACGTACCAACACAAATGAGAGATTCAATAAGAATACCTGGACGTTTAATAGGCTATGACGATTCTTCAAAAGCTAGCGAATTTATATACCGACTGTAAAGATAGTTATAACTCGAGATGTGAAATTTGTTAGTAAGAATGATACATAACAAAACAATATCAAACAAATGAAAAATAATTTAAAGATACAAAAACTACTTCTGAATGTGTAGTACATTTAGATACTGACAATAATGAACAAAACTCAGATATTAACGATGAAAATGATGCTATAAATTATTAAGATAGGAACGATGAAGATTTGCTAGTTAAGAAATCGGAACGGAAAAACAAAGGTGTTCTGCAGCAAGATTAATTGAAGAAATCAACGTGGCAATTTCAACTGAACCGAAAACGTATAATGAAGCAATAAACTGTACTGAAAGAGAACATTGGATTTTGGCAGTGAATAAAGAAATTATGTCTCTTCACGATAATATTTCGTCTGAATTAACCGATTTACAAGTCAATCAAAAACCTTGGATGTGAATGGTTTTACAAAGTTAAAACCAACGAACATGGAAATATAACTCTCTGTACAAAGCAAGGTCAGTAGCTCAAGGATTTTTTCAAAATTATGGTACAGACTACGATCAAGTTTTTGCACCAGTTGCAAAACTACTACTCTCAGTATATTACTATCACTAGCAAATAAAAGTGGTTGGTATGTAGTTCATATTAATGCGAAAACTGCGTTTCTCAAGTCTTTATGGGCTAAAGCAAGCTTAAAGATCATGGAATCAAGCACTTTATAAATTTCTCGTGGCTTCTGGCTTTTACATTAGGAATTATATTATGTACTTACAATTTTTTTAAATTTCAGTAAAAAGATGTGTTTTAACAATGTAAATGACATACACATAAATAACTTGACGTATTCGGTGCGTACGAGTTATATATTGTTCGTAAAATATTTAACTTCCTTATTGCATTTTTTATATATTATTTTATAACACACATACACACTTCGGTTCCATGGCTTCTTCACAGAAATTCCCATAATAATTGCAACTCTAGAAGCTATTTTGATGAAGCCTAAATGTCCGAAAAATGTGCATTTCAATAGCATAACGTAAAATCATTTCCAAAACGGAAAACAGCAAATTAATGTAAACTATAGAAAATATATACTCGTACACAAAAAAAAGAAAAAGATCATATGGCCTAGCTATTGTACAAAATTAACTATTTAAAATCATTTAGCGGCTCCGAGTTCATTGTTCATACCTACGATTTAACACAGTGTTCGATATAAATATATTTTTATAAAATATTACTAGATTTTTATTTCAATACTACTATACACCCTGTATATTTGCGATAAGATAAGTTATATTTCTTGATGTATCGTAAACCAGTCTTGATTTAAAAAAACATTGAAAAGTACGATTTTTTGAAGGCGTTGGTAAAATTTACATAAATTATAGATTACATATTTTTATTCGAAATTATTCAAATTTGTTCATTTAATTACTAAAATGTTATAACAATACTACTATAGTTCCACTTGTAGTTATCTTACACCATTTAAAATCACATACAAAATATAGACAATAGATTGAGTATACTATAACTATATATTATACTAATAACTTTAATATAATCATTAGAGAAACGGCAATATGTTATCGAAAACACAGGCTAACACTGATACAGCACCCGTGCAGCAGACTTATGATGTTTATGATTGGATTGATGCACCCTTGTTGACAAAAATATTGACATGTTTCGAAAAGTGTCCCATTACTTTGATCGGGCATACAGTACGTCATGCCACGACAAAGGGAGAGAACTATGTTGGAGCCATGTTTCGGGTTTCGCTAACTTATTCCGTCAGAACGCATACTAACTGCAAAAAGATGTCGATGATCATAAAAACGCGTCTAGATCAGCCCGGATTAGACGAAATCGCTGAGGAGTTTAATATGTTTGAACGGGAGGCCCAGGTTTACGAATTCATATTCAAAGAATGTCGTATATTGTTAAAGAGCATTGGAGATTACACAGAATTTGCACCCAGGTAAAGGTTTTTATTTGTCATAAAACATTTCATACAATTGAAATCTTTCTATAGACTGATTTATGTCGACCAACGTGTCATTGTTCAAGAAGATTTATTAGAGCGAAATTATGCCCTGAAGGACTGTAGAAAAAAACTAAATTTGTATGAATGCAAATTGGTTTTAGAGAAAGTAGCTAAATTTCATGCTACCACGGCGGTGATAAACACTAAGGTCTGACAAAGAACTATTTAGATAATATTTCCATAAAATATTTTTTTTTAAATTATTATAAATAGAATCCAGAACTCTTTAAATATCATCAAAATGGAAACATCGGTACATCATTTAACCCTTTACATTTGGTGTATAAAAACACAATAGGAAACTGTATTCGGTATTCAAAAACTGTGCCACAACTCCAACAGTATGTACCAAAATTAGAGTTGCTTAAAGAAGTTATTATTGAAAGGATGATTGATGTTTACACTCGAGATATGGATACATTTAACTGTCTGTCTCACGGAGATCTCTGGATTAATAACTTGATGTTTACACACAATAATAGTGGTGTGGCTAACGACGCAATTTTGGTAAGTGCGGTCTATATATTCTTTAGGTGAAACTACAATTCACATAATAAACATTTAGCTGGATTATCAAGAGGGTTACTTTGGATCGCCAGGAATTGATTTGAACTGGTTTATCTATACGTCAGCCAACCAATCTGTAATTAATAATAATGTTGACGAAATGATAGAATATTATCATAAAATTCTAGCAAATACATTGATGGGTCTAGCATTTTCCGGACGAATCCCAAGCCTGGTTGATATACAGCACGAATTTCAAAAGAAAAGATATCATGGTACTTTAACAAAATTAAACTTTCAGGAATAATTGTTTTTTTTACAGGACTTATTACGCTGCTATGTTACACGGCCGTTCTTATTATAAAAGACGAGCATAAATCGAAAGCTGACGCAATTAACTTTATATCGGATTCCGTTGAAAGTGAGGAAATTCGAGCGAGTATTTTCGATAATCCGGATTATGGTCAAATTCTTATTGAAAATTTGCCTAGTTTCCTTAAGAGTGGGCACTTGTAAAAAAAAAACACATTTTTTATTTTATTTGTGTGCAATATTTTTATATTTTATAAAATATAAAATAATTCCCAATAAAAATTATTTCATATAAACAACATACATGGTAAAAATCTTTACATTATGTGCATAACATATTATTGTTATATATCTCACTTATTACAATATTTAACTGGTGAGCAAAGCAATGTTTATCTCTTTGACCATTTTGACACGATGTAACATTTTACAAAGGCTGTTACGTGCCAATGCTTGTGTGGAGTACCACACCGGTGAGTCTGGTACACATGAGCGCTCAGGCTGCAGATAGAATACGTCATTGCGCGTTTTAACGCTCTCAGGGCTGTACAATAAATTCGACATGTAATTTAATATTATCAGAGTTTCTTTATTAACCTACCATTTAGACAAATAAAACTCATATAACTTGACAGGACATCGTAACGGATTATCTTCATTTTCCTGTTGCTCGTATACTTTTTTCTTCCGTGAGTTTGCCTCTATAAAAAATATAAACCAATTCAAAAAAATTAAACAGAATTATATTGATTACAAATACCTAAAGCGGATTGTGGCGGATAGAATCGAAGTAAAACATTCCGCGAGCCTGGTATTTTTGCTGTTGTTGGTTGATTAGGGTGTCGTTTCCAATGTTTCATGATGTGTGAAAATGATAACTGATTGTGTTCTTCGGCGTTCTAAACACAAAAATAAAATTAAAACTATATTTTCTCTAATAATATACTTAAAACGTACCGTAAGATTAAAGTGCTTTGTGTTAAAAAACATAAGCGTACTGAGAAGAACATGAGGAGAATGGGCTCCCAGCTGCTTGCACTCCCATAGGTGTTCTTCTTCGACACGTGTAACAATGTATTCTATTTTTTTTTTAAATCTGATTAGGCTTACAATCTGGTGTTTTTTTTTGTGCATATATCTTACGTGAGTCATTATATAAAACAGAAAACTTTTTCGATACATCGTCCAGGCAATCGGTAAACTTTTCATAATATGGATCAGTAAAAATATTGTCGATACGACCGTTTTCGTACAAATACTGCTGAACACCTGTATAATAAAACAAATTAGATACACGCAAATATATTTAGTATTTCGGAATCTTTTACCTAAAACCAGATAGTAAATAGTATCTGGGGCGTACTCGCTTCCATTCGGCTTGCGCACTTCTTTTACGAACAAACACAACGAGTAGTTTAGCTCGTCAGCTGTGAGCTGTAGTAACTCGGCCTTGAATAGTTTACGACGAATCGAACTTTTTTCGAGATCAGAATTTTTTGTCATCACCCACTGCTTCCATGCATTAACGCCAAATGTGAATTTCAGACACATGTTTGCGTCAGGCTTCTCTATTGGCTCTTGATTCGCGTCTACATGTGGTGTAAGTGTGGTCAGCTCAGTTCTTCGAGCACGTTTGACAGAAGCTTCTGGAGAAACAGCTTCATTAATTGCTAACGATCGTTTAGGCGCACGATTTATTTGGATCAACTGCATATGATGCAAATCTCCACTCTCTGAGGGAGTGTTTGGTAATTCAACTGGTGATTCATCGTAGTCAGTCATTTTTAAAGCCATCTGCAACATATCATCGCCTGTATTGACATACGTATCCGAGTCGGGTTCAATGTCACTATCTTCTTTTTTCTTATCACCCGCCACCATTTCGGCCATCATCAGTAATTCTTGTTCAAATGGATCGGTCGGTAGTTTGTCCTGAACGGTTTTCAACTCTTTGAGAATTCCAGCCGAGGCGTTTTTCGTTGTTGGTACATATACTGGCACAGGAATCGGCAACGGAAATGGAAATGGCTTAATTGTAGGCAAGGAGTACATATGAATCGGTTGTGGCACGAAAAAGGGCACAGGAATTGGAATAATATTATGTTTAGCGAAATATGAGTCGGTCTGACAACTCATTTCATTTGTTGTAGTTTGACAATCGGTGCCCGTGGAATTAACATTTGGAGTGCACATGGTAGACATGTTTACAGATTGCTTCGGTGCTGGTGGTAATGTGACAATGTGTGTAGATGACTCAAGAATTGGAGGAGGTGGTGACAATGGTGCCGTTTGTGGTGACAATGGAGGCGTTAGATCTTTTGAGAGTGAATAAGTATTTAATATGTTTGTATCCGTGTTTGAAGTGTTTTTTTTTGGGCGACCACGTTTTGGTGCTAGCGAATGGACGCTTGTAATTATGGGCATAGAAGATTGGCTAACTGTTTTAAGTGTTTCACCATCCATTTTTATGCGTTTGGGTGTTCCCATGGGCACCGGTACGCTAGATTTTGAGTCCAAAGTTAATGGTGTTCGTCCGAATTGTCCCTGGAATAGCATAACACATTGATATGTGCAAAAATTTCGGATTGATGCGTCTGACATTGATAAATGATATTGCGGGCGAGATGATTTCTGGCAATGATCGCAAGACTTTGAAGGCGCTGGTGTATTACTAAGCGAAAGACATCGAAGGGAGCACAGCATTGATGTACCAGATCGAATTAAATCAAAATTATACTTTTTTACTTTGCACCACTTGCACTGTACGATTTTCCGTTTTGTGATTATATAAATGTTCATGCATTGCTTAGAGCAGAACATCGATCTGCTGCGGTTCTCATTGTAAATTGTGTGTGAATTCACTGACTTACGCTCAAAGTACTTTTTACACATCGTACAATTGTCTGCAAGTGAAAATATATTTGCTTAGTTTAATTATTTTGTTTAAACATATACTAACTATACATTATAATATAAAAACAAAAAACATCAGTGAAACACAAGTTTTTTATTCGATAATAAAATCTGCTTACATAATGCTAATGATCACTAATATAATAGTTTCACTAATTGTAAAATATAAATTTTAAAAAAATTATATTTCGAATCGGATTGAAGTATATTCTCCAAATAATGATCTGGATAAATTTATACATATATTTGTGGTTAGTGTATATAATTCAAGAGCTAGCAAAATATACACTAAATTTGCAGAAAATTGAACGTGCTTTGCACTAATGGAGTTTTTTAATTAGCTGGTTAGCAAGGCAATGTTGATTTCTTTAACCATTTTTACACGGTGTAACATTTTGCATAAATTGTTACGTGCCAGAGCCTGCGTAGAATACCACACCGGTGAATCAGGAACGCACGATCGCTCTGGTTGTAAGTAGAAAACATCGTTTCTGGTCTTCACGCTTTCAGGGCTAAACACAAACAGTAGAATATATAATATTATAATTTTAAATATAAAATTAACATTTTATTACCATTTAGACAGATAAAACTCGTATAGCTTGACCGCACAGCGTAGTGGGTTCTCCTCATTCTCTTGTTGCTCATAAACCTTTTTCTTCCTTGAGTTTGTATCTGCAAATAAATGTGTATATCATAATTTATATAATTTGGAACTAAAAATATATAGTATATTTACCCAATGTCGACTGTGGTGGATAGAAACGAAGTAATACATTGCGAGAGCCAGGCAATTTAGCAGCACTAGTTTGATTTGGATTCCTTTTCCAATGTTTCATTATGTGTGAGAATGATAATTGCATATGTTCATCTACATTCTGACAATATAATATATATAAATACAACAAAATATAAAATATATAAGCAAGTTCTTACGGTCAGATTGAAATGTTTGGTATTAAAAAACATAAGGGTACTCAATAAAACATGTGGCGAATGTGCTCCCAGCTGCTTGCATTCCCATAAGTGTTCTTCTTCAACACGAGTCACAATATATTCTAAAAGAAAACAATATATATATATATATATATATATATTATTTAAAAAAAGATTTAAAAGGTAATATTACTTACGTGAATCGTTATATAGTACAGAAAACTTTTTGGCGACGTCATCCAGACAATCGGTAAACTTTTCGTAATAGGGATCTGTGAATATGTTATCTATACGGCCGTTTTCGTACAAATATTGTTGAACCCCTGTAAAGTATTGTTCATTAGTATACAAAAAAGTAGTTCAATTGTAAAACCGTTCACACATACCCAATACAAGATAATATATGGTATCTGGAGCGTATTCACTTCCGTTAGGCTTGCGCACTTCTTTTACAAATAGGCATAACGAGTAGTTTAATTCGTCAGCGGTCAACTGAAGCAATTCTGATTTGAAGGCTTTTCGACGAACCGAACTCTTTTCAAGATCAGCATTCTTTGTCATAACCCATTGTTTCCATGCGTTCACACCAAATGTGAATTTGAGACACATATTTGCGTCTGGTTTTTCGGTTGGTTCTCGCTGAGGTTCCGATTGGGGTGTTGTAATTGCCATTTCTTGTCGACGATTTCGTTTATTAGGTGGAGACAACGGTGATCTATTATTTCGTTGTTGTGGTACCATGACACGCTTGCGTCCTTTTCCGGACAATATACGTTGTTGATCATCTTGTATCATATGATGTTGCTGCAATGCAATATCATTGTTATCATCTACATCTAAATGTGGATGGGAACTTGGTGTAATCGTATTGGCCGTCATGGCTGATTCCAAGTCTACGGCTGGCTCTTCATATTCATCGGTCATTTTTAATGCTATTTGAAGCATATCTGTTGAATAGCCAAAGGAGTTATTCTCAACTATTGCCTCGTCTACATATTCTTCCTGGATTTCGTCATCAGAACCACTGTCACTTTCGTTTTTCTTATTGTCACCGGCTACCATTTCGGCCATCATGAGAAGTTCAGCCTCAAATGGATCCGATGGCATTTTATCTTGAATCTTACGAATTTCCTTAAGAATACCTGCTGATGAGTTTCGCGTTGTTGGAATAAAAATAGGCACAGGTATTGGTAGAGGAATCGGAACAGGTATAGGCAACGGCATTGAGTACATATGCATCGGCATGGGCACATATATTGGGACAGGTATAGGAATGTACAATTTCTGTTCCAAGGAGCTGTCTGTTTGTGTTGCAACATGACAAACTGATGGCCGACATGTCACTGCTTTGGAAACCATTTTTGGTGTACACATGGTAGACACGTTGCTAACTATTTTTGGGATTGGTGGCACTGTGATGATTTGCGTTCGATGCTCTACAAGAGGCTCGGGACGTGGTTCTTCAAATTGAGGTTCGTTGACGTAGAATCGTGTTGGAGATTTTCTTGGAGCTACCGGTAAACTACGACGTGAATATGTGCTAGTACTTTTTCGAAGAATTGCCATTGGTAATGGCTCCAATTCTACTACTGGCTGTAAGCGACTAAGCGTTGCCAAAGATGTTACATTCGAGATGATCGGCATTTGAGTGGTATTTGACTGACTGCTTTTGCTTGATTTAGCAGGAGTACTTTTTAATGCTTTTGTAATGATTGGTTTCATTGGCAACTTGGGGATTTTTTGCTTATTCGCTACTAATGGAGGTTTTGATGTGGCTATCGATTTTATACGTTTCGGAGTTCCAGTAGGTACAGGTGAATTGTTGGTGGTTTTATCTTCGTCCAGCGTTAACGGTACTCGACCAAATTGTCCTTGGAATGACATTACACACTGATACGTACAAAAGTTTCGAACCGATGTATCTGACATGGTAAGATGGTACTGAGGCGTCACCAAATTATGACATTGATCGCAGTTCAATTTTTTCATAGAAACAGCATTCATCGAAACCTCGCAAAGCGTTAGACAATTTATCGAACATAACATTATCGTACCGCTGCCGGCCGTCTTTTGTATCATATCAAAATTATATTTCTTCACTTTACACCACTGACAAGAAACAATAGATCGGCTAGTAATAATGTATATACTCATACATATTTTAGAGCAAAACATAGATGGTATGGAACCCTGATAGATTGTGTGGGCATCTTCTGATTTGCGCTCAAAGTACTTTGTACACATTCCACATTTGTCTAGAGCAAAATAATGAAAACGTATTTTAATAATGCACCAATATTAAAACAAATTGCCCTCTTATTCAAACACACTTGTTCGCCACTAAGTCCACAGTTAACAAACAAAAAAAAACACGAACGAATTCACCCGATCAGAATAAAACTCCGAAAAATCGAAACCCGTTAAATACAATATTAAAAAAAGCGATACGCGCGATTCTAAAAGCAGTCACCCAAGTGCATAAATAGGTATTTGTTACGAATTATAAAAATAGGACGCTTGGCACACGTGTGTTTGAATAAAATTGACATTTGACCTCTCATCTACCGAATACAATTCCTTCAAAAACATAAATATTGTGTCGTTTAAAACACCTTTTAGGGTGACTGTTTAGAACCGCGGTGTATTGTATTTTAAGGAGATGAGGTAAACATTTAAATTAAAAAAAAACTTACCTGACACAATATTGTTTACGAACTTGAAGGCTGAAAAGCATGGGTTCGAGCAGAAAAGATGACCATGACCATCAACAAGTACTTCGACCCGAATCTGGTTTATGTTATTGCATACTGAACACACTCCTGTTGTTGTCTTTTTTTTTTGATTACACATATCGTCGTATTTTTTCATACATGCTTGTGTACAAAAATCCTTAAATTGACCCGATACTGAAGCCAGAAATCCATCAGGGCTTTTCGAAATATCCAGCTGACAGTATGAGCATACTTTCAGACCTTTCTTGTACTCGTCTAGACATGCTGACCGACAGAACTGACGAATCTCATAGCCAAATCGAACGCAGTATTTACCAAGGCTGGTCAGAGTAACGGCATTCTGACATGTTGTGCAGGCTGCCCCAATGATGTTTTGATACTGGCCCAGACAAGTCTCATTGCAAAAGTCCATCGTTTCCCAGCTTAGCGAACGTTCATTTAGAATTACCTCAGAAAAACATTGTACACAGCGTCTCACAAAGCTAGCTTCACGGTCTAGTTTAGCTGCCTCTTTCTCCATGTCTGTACGTGCTAGTACCTTTGGTGTATCCACCACTTGATTTTCTGGTTCTGCGATTGTCGCCGATCCTATTCCTGCTCGCCGTGGTAAGTCGCGAACGCGTACTAATCTTTTTTTTACACGAAACCGATCTGGCTGCTCTTTCATCAGTAAATTTAGACAATCTTCATGACAAACGTACAGCTTATTTTCATCTTGTACAAAACTGTATTTGCATAATTTTATTTCTTCACAAGTATAGCACATAAGTTTATCAGATGTCTCATTTATTTCTTCAATTAAATAGCGCTTTTTCTTAACAATGTACTTTTCATTGTTTTTTCCAATAAACATTTTAAGGCAAGTGTCCGAACAAAGATACTCGAAATTCTTGTCGGAAGAACTCTGCAAACGATAGCTGCATACTTTGATTTCGTCACATCGGCAACAGGTCTGCTTAGAGTCAACAATAAGAGTTATTGTAATTTTCTTTACTGTAAGCGTGTACGTTGTGTTGGATGTCAGTCGGAAAGCATTTACACAGTCAATTTCGCAAAGATATTTTGATTCACTATCGTGAAGAAGTGTGAATTTACAAAGACGTACGGTTTTGCATTCCAAACAAGAATGCTCAGGAAGGTCACCTTGTAGCTCTTTTATTTCACCGTCTTTTGGTGCGGCAGCGATTGTCTCTGCTGACTCCGTAATAGTCAATGTACTTTCGTTAGGATCACTAGGATTTATGTCAATATCATCACCAGCTGCATCTTCAGTATCTTTGGTGATTGCTAAAATATATTTATAAATTTGTAAATATACTTGTTAACAAAGTTTATTTATATCACTTACATGTGTCTATTTCGGCAACATCATCTTCTTCCTCAACAACAGTGTTATCCGCTGCTTCCTCTACTTGCAATGCTCGTTCTTTGTCTGCTTCGGAAATTTCACGTTCAGCATCAGGTAACAAAGAAAGTTCTTCGTCAACACCCTCGCCTTGTTCAATATCTGCTTCAGCTTAATAAAAAATACAATTAACTTAATATAATTTTATTAATAAAAATATCTCACGAACCTTCTACTCCTACGTTAGATTCATCGCGATCATCGTCAGCTGAATTCTGATGATCTAATTCGTCCTCATTATTGTCGTTATCATCATCAAGTAACTTGTTGCTAGATGAATTGCGTACTGAATCAAATGGATCTTCTGATATGGACTTGTCTTTTTCGGTCAAATCAACATTATCCATGTTGAACTCTTCTGGCCGATCGACTTCGTCCGTTTCCATAGGAACTTCAGTTGTACCGATTTCTGCTTCAGTAGAAGTGTGTTCTGTTGCTGTACCGGTTTCTGTACTTTTAGTGATTTCTTGTGATTGGATTTCTATGTCTTTTGCAATAAGCTGGTCTGCACCTGATTGTATATCAGATACAATTTTAACATGTATTTCTTGATCAGTGATCTCTTTTATTGGATTGTTAGTATCTTCTAAAGGTGTGTCTTCTGATTCATTTTCATTCTTTAATATAACAGTATCTTCGGTTACAGATGATTCATTAGTACTCTCAACTTTATCAGTCTCAAGTGGAATTTCTTGATCAGATTGATTTTCGGCTTTAATCACATTATCTTGCGTTTCACTTTTGTTGGCTTCTGTAATGTGATCCAAATCAGGAGTTGGACTCATATTAACATCTTCTACGATAGCTTCTCTAACGTCAACCGATTCGGACTCATCCTCATCTACATCCATTGGAGACAATTCATTTGTTGAATCTTCTTTTGAATTCGATTCTTTAATATCATTGTTTACGATGACATCATCTTGTTTTGGATCAATTTCAATTGGCGGTAATGCATCTACGGTGTCTAGAACTTGTTGCTCATTGGTCTCCAGCAAAACATTATCAATTAAATTTTGTTTTTTATCTGCAATCTCCGTAGAATCACTAGATTTCGAACTCTCCATAATAAGCTCGTTGCTGCCATCAAAGAAGTCTTCACTTTTCTGTGCATTTGTTGTTGTAGTCTCAGTAACATCATTACCAACGTTTACAGATGAATTTGTATCTTCATTATTTAAAGCTCCTGCGGATTCTACTGTAGCTGGGCTAATATCATGGCTTGGTAACAAATCCAAAGAAGATTCTACAAAATCTTCATCTGAGAGTGCCGATGGCGTATTCACCAATGTCTCCTCCATAATGTAGATTTTATTTCAAATACATCTATAACTAAAAATAAAAATAATTATGTTATGTCCGATTCTGTCTTTTATTTGAAGTAGTTTATTAAAATAGTTATTTATGTTTATTAAAATACAAATAATAATATAGACAAGTATATCTAAAAATGAAAAATTGACAAGATAGTCAGATATATATATATTTTATTTTGATTTCGTCGAACATTTATATTTGATTGCGACCAAATAAGCCGAGAGCAAATGTTTTTAGAACGGCCACTATGCAAAGCGCTCATCATAGAGGACGCCCTGTGTATTGTATGCTTTGGCAGTGTATTAAAA
>JANSTU010018618.1:0-13904 GCA_027564075.1 Bolitophila hybrida
ATTCGGCAAAGGCAAACCGCATCGGATGGTCTCGTGGCTTCAATTCTTGAACCAATTGAACTTTGTACGGTGTCATATATTGTATTTCAATAATATGTTGATGGTTTTCTTGTGGCTGAATTTGAGTCGGTGTGCCTTGCCTAGGGCTTTAATTCACCACCATGTGGTAACCAGATACGTGCGAAAATTTATATGTAATGTTGTTGTCTTCTGATTCGGGTTCTTGATCAACTTCATTCTCACCATCATTGTGCGTATACATCAAATCTAACATGAAACAACAGTCCTTCTGTTGATCCTAACGTTTACGTTCAGTAAACAAAAAATCCGCAAGACATGTTAACATCTAAGCTCCTACGACTCGATAATAAATACCAGTGGATTATGTTTCCATAGTCTTTTGTCGATTTGTTTGGTGAGCATTTTGGTTTAAAATAAGATATTTTTCTAATCTGTCTGCCGCTTATAGTTGCTCTAGAAAAATAAAAAAATCATCCGATCTCTTCATCAATAGAAAGGCATCCTTCACGCAGAACTTGATTTAGTTCCGTTTTATTTTAAAGATGTTCCATGTGAGTATCCTCATCTTGTGTTCATTACATATGTGCTCTATGGAATAAATCTTCACATTTAATACACCAAAAAAAAACGAAATTGAGATCTTAGAAAGAGAGAAAATCGGTGTCATAATATAATCATGAATAAGATGAGCTCACAATCAAATAAAAAAACGCACTTTTACATTTTTAGTAAAGTTGAAAATATTAAGTTATTATGTCGTCATTTTTTATTTTATTTTATTTATTTTTTAAATTTACTTTTATTTATTTATTATATAGAATCATTTAATTGATCAAATGTCTCCATTATTTTGTTAACCACTTTTTGTTTAGGGGTGAGGGTAGGTGGTGCCAAAGTACTTTCAACAACGTTTTCTGGGAACCAAATATTCACATAATACTATATATCTCTTTATAAGTCTGACAACTGATCTCTCATAATATATATACATTCCTTTGATCCCTATTCGGAACATATGGCATCAACAACAAAGTTTAGAAACTGGACGCGGTTGGCGGCCAAGGCTTTTATCGCCGTCCTGTTCGTTTGAGCTTCCTGCAGCTCTCGTTCGACTGTGCGCCTCCACGTCGTTTTCGGTCTACCTCTGCTATGACTTCCCTGCGGGTTCCATTGCAGCGCTTGAACTGCTATGTTGTTCGAACCGCGTCACAAGGTGTGACCGATCCACTGCCACTTTCTCCTTCGAACTTGCGTTGAGACACTCTCATAATATACATTTAATTTGCATTTTCTTCTATATCTTATCGTAAGCTAATTTTTGTATTTTGAAATTTATAAGAAGTTTTTAAAAAGGGTAATTTTTCCTTTTTAGCATGCATGCGTTATATGGAGTTAGCTGATGAAAATAATGCCGTTCACATCATTCTGGACACAACAATTTCAGATTCTATTTCGAAGGCTGTGCAATCTCTTCTGGTATCATTAGAAGTTCCAACTATAAGTGCGTCATTTGCCCAGGCAATGGAAAAGATTCAAAAGTCTGTACTAAAGGTATAACAGTATAACAAATATAAATACCATAATAACATAAGATGGACTCACATTAAGTATATTATTAAACATTAGAATCGAAAAAGTTACATTAAAAGCCTAGGATGTCAATGTCGGCCAGGTCAAGCAATAAAATCTCGGCTTCTTCAGATAATGCCACCAACAAGCATAATTCCTCATGTTATCAGAGCAATTGTGAAGTACATGAACATGTCTAGTGCAGCGATTCTGAATGATGATTCCTTTCGTAAATATAACATTTCCAAATTTATAACTAAATGTTTTTAAATGTTTCCAGTTGACAGTAATGGACTACAAATACAAAGCCCTTTTAACAAATATACCAACAAGGCATGTGATTAAGAAGCTGCAGCGAGGCGTTAACGCAGTCGAGAAGCAAATAGAAAAACTTCGAAATTTTGAGATGTACAATTTTTTTATTCTTGGCAGCATTAATAGTGTCGAAACATTTTTGAGTAATTATAAACATACTTAATTTTAAATACAATATATTAATTATAAATTTGTAGACTCTGTAAATCCAAAATATTTTAGTAAGAATTTTCTTTGGATTGCAATCACCTCGGAAAGTGGTCAAATTAAAATTAAACATAAGAATACATCAATTTTATTCGTTGCACCAGGCCAGAATCTAGCCAGTTTAGAAAGACTAAACATTCTTCAGAATAACTATAAACTTACCACAGAGCCAATTATTTCTTCAGCGTTTTATTTTGATTTGGCTTTAAAGTCTTGTATAGCTGCTGGGTATGTATATATATATATATATATATATATTTTAATAATTAATTAATCATTAAAAAATGAATTATATTAACAACAAAAAATAGCTATTATTACTATTACTATTACTATTATTATTATTATTAGCTTAATTTTATTTAAAGTTTTTACACGATAACACACATGGATGTGTTAGTCCCGGGACTTGTTTTCTGTAATTTACAGGCATCTTTTCAAGGTTGCTACCCTTGAAAAGATGTCTGTAAAAACTACATAGCATTTGGTTCAGTAGTTGATGATATATTGAAGATCAAGTTACCGGGAATATTCTCCATCGAAAACAACCATTTGGTATGCGGATTTAAAAAGTGGTCGAACAAACACCGAAACAGAAAAGCGCCTAGGTCGTCCAATTGAGGTGGCTACGCCCGAAAACATTAACAAAAATATTTAAAATTGTTTTGGTCTGATGGAAAGGTGAAGTTGCAAGAGATAGATGACATCCTAATTATATCAAAACACACCGTTTTAAAATTTGTTCATATGAAAAAAAAAAAGCTTTCCAGGTGGATGCCTCGTTTGCTCACAGTGGAACAAATACAACAACGAATATATAATTCAGATCGCTATTTGGAGCTGTTTACGCGGGATGAAATATGGATCAATCGATCCACAAGTCAATGAAAACGATAATGAAATTTAACGATTTGAGATTCGAATTGTTGCCACATCACCATAATTCCCAGATCTAGCCCCATCTGATTTCTACCTGTTCGCTGAACTCAAAAAGATGTTCCAGTGAAAGAAGTTTGGGTCAAATGAAGAGGTTATAGCCGCAACTGAGGCCTATTTGAAGCTAAAGCTAAGGTTTAGAAAAACGTTGGAAAGATTCTATCGCTATGGATGGTGACAATAAAGCGGAATTTTGCAAAAATTATAAGTGGTTAGTCCCGGGACTTAATGACTCATGTGTTATACTATTATACACATAGTGCGGGAAAGATGTGAAATGTTATTCCAAATAATTTTCGCGAAGACTGTTTAATGTTTAACTGTAATCTTCGTCTTCTAAAAATAAAAAAGTAACTTCAGCCTCCGCAAATCCTACATATATTTTAAGTGCGAATGACATCTTTGTTTTCTTTCTTTGTGTTTGATGGTTTTTGAAATTCAAATTGTGTAGGTGCCCTCCAAATCGAAGAACACTATTGCATGTTCACTATTGCATGTTCACGTATGGCGAAGGCCGATAAGATGCTGTTTTCAAGATCAATTAAGTTATCCTTTGTGGATTGGATTTTCCGAAAACCATGTGTTGCTTTGGCGGTAAAACTTTACGGGTTTCTAGAGCCCACAGATAAGTCTTTTGTTTATTATCTTTTCCAGTCTACTGTTCAGGCTATATCTTCTGGGCTTATTAATAACTAACCGATGTTGTGTATTAGCTAGATATTTTCTTTGGTTTGTGATTTATCCCGGAGATTCGATGATTTTTTTGGTTCCTTTATTGAATTCAAGAAATTGAATTTTATAATTCGTATATATTTAGCATAAGTTTCCCTATTAGCTTGCTTAATCTCCATTTTTGTGTTTTATTTTTACAGTACAGATTCATTTATTTTGTATTAGAAATTGTGAGACATTGTTAGGTTTTTTGATCAGTCCGAGTCAGTGATAACTTGCGATTGGCTAATAATGGAATGATTTTGAAATTTAGGGAATCCATTCATGCTTGCAAGTGGATCACCCCTATGGGGTGTGATACCTTATTTACTGTATTTCTCTATATGTATAAATATATAGATGTTTTACAGTATTTTTTGGACCGGTTTGTAAAATTCGTCCTCACTCATTGAGGGTACTTTACTTCTTATCTATTATATTTATATTTTATTTTTTGCCAATATTTTAAAAAAATATAATTTTTTTACATATATTATAAATTAAAAAAATGCTGAGTTTGTTTATAAAAGTAATTAGACTTATCAAATATATACATTTATACAAAAACATACAAATACACTTTTTCAGGGATTTGGTACGTCAGGGAATTTTAAATACCAATATTACCCTTGTTGACTGTGATTCTGATTCCATTGATGAGTATAATGAAGATGATTATGACGAGACAAATAACAATTTTGATATTAGATCAGTATTTGAGTCTGTCAGTATATATAACTGTTTAAGGATATTTTTATATTTTTTGCTGTTACAATAATTAATACTTCTGCAGGTAACCGAATTACCAAGTTATGGTAATTTTATATTTCCAAATAATATGAGTAATTTCTTTGGTCTGCGCTATAACCCTTACATGGAATTTCATATGGATGTTAACCTTCTTCAGCATAATGTTGATGGTAAACAATTATTGCAAACGTTAGCCACTTGGGAAGCCGGGTTTGATAATTCATTAAGAGTCATCAAGCAAAAAGATCTATTGGGTATGGCCGCCTCGAAAATTTTTAGGGTGGTAACTGTGATTGTAAGTAATTGTTATAAGAAATAAAACTGCAATTTACGAGAAAATAATTCGATTTTTTTTTCAGCAATCACCATTCGTCTTCAAAGATGAAAATGGATATTATGGGTTTTGCATTGATCTTCTTGATAAATTATCTGAAAAAATTGGATTTGAATATGAGATTACTGTGGTTGAAGATAACAAGTACGGTAATTTGAATGATCAGAGCGAGTGGAATGGAATTGTTCGAGAACTTGTTGACAAACGCGCAGATATCGGAATAGGAGCTATGTCAGTAATGGCCGAACGTGAAAGTGTTATTGACTTCACATTGCCGTATTATGATTTGGTTGGAATCTCAATAATGATGCTTAGACCCACTATGCCGAGTAACCTTTTTAAATTCTTAACGGTACTCGAACGCGACGTTTGGTGTTGCATTATAACTGCTTATTTAGTAGCCAGGTAAAGTTTAAGGTAAAGTTTAACTTTGTGCAGATTTTTAATTGCAACGATTGAATAGTATTTTATTGTGGCTATTTGACCGGTTCAGTCCATTCAGCTACCAAAACAATAGACAGAAATACGCTCAATCGGACGAGCAAAGATTGTTTAATTTCAAAGAATGTTTGTGGTTCTGTTTAACATCATTGACTCCCCAAGGAGGCGGAGAAGTACCAAAAAGCTTATCAACTAAGTGTATAGTTGCTACATGGTGGTTATTTGGGTATCAAATGCTATATTCAGTATAATTAACAGATAATTATTGAATTCTTTATAGATTCATTATTGTAGCATCATACACTGCTAACCTAGCAGCATTTTTTACTGTTTATCGATTAGACCAGCAGATCGAATCTTTGGACGATCTGTTGAATCAGTACCAAATAGAATATGCTCCGATTAAAGTATCAACGGAAATGACATATTTTCAAAGAATGGCCAATATTGAGAGTAGATTTTTTCAAGTGTGGCAAGATATGGCTATGGATGATTCATTGTCAACATTGGAACGTTCAAAATTAGCTGTCTGGGATTTTCCAATAAGTGATAAGTTCACAAAAATTTTGAACGCAATACAGAATGCGAATCCGCCGGAAAATTTAGAAGAAGCTGTCAAACGGGTAAGACGATCAAATGCTGCGAATGGTGAGTATAGAATTTCTACCACTTTTAAAAAATTTAAATTATTTATATGTATGTATACAAATATACAGGATTTGCGTTTTTGGGAGACGCTACAGATGTACAGTACTTAATAATGACTAACTGTGATTTACGAGCTGTCGGAGAAGAATTTTCAAGGAAACCGTACGCCATAGCTGTTCAACAAGGTTCACCTTTAAAAGAGGAATTCGATGCTGTGTATGTATACGTATAAAGTAATTCATTAAGTAAAAGTGAGTTTACTGGGTTTTGTAATTTGTTTCTAATGAAAATTTTTTTTTTATAGAATATTAACATTATTGAGCTCGAGGTGGCTGGAAAAACTAAAGAATAAATGGTGGAGATACGAAGAGCACAAAATGAACTGTCACTATGAAGACACGCAGTTCGATGGAATATCAATGTCCAATATCGGAGGATTCTTTATAATGGTACTTGTGGGCATCATTTTGGCTTACGGAACCATTGTTGTTGAATATGCGTGGATAAGTAGAAGAAAATAGTAGAACAAATGTAATTTCTAAAAATCCTCTAATAAAAAAATAAACCGGAAGTTTTCAACATTGCGGCATTTTTGTTTACTATGCAACTCTGATAGAACATGAGATGCTATATTGAATTCATACTGAAGAGCGAACAATGCAGCAAAATCATACCTTAGTAGAATAAGGCTATCATTATGTAAGACGTAATGTTAAATTTTTTTTGTTCGCGAGTCTGATAGTGAGCGGCGAAAGTACAGTTTATGACTTAGACCGCGATTTATTTTTTATTTCATTACAAAGCATTTTTCTATATTAAATTTTTTGACCCTTTCACCCTTTCCCTTGTCGGGCATACACGGGGACACATAGACCAGTGGTCATGGTAGCGATTCTGTGCAAATTTGTTCACACGCTTGCTACATTTTTTTTTCGAACGCAGTCTCTTTTTTGTACTCATATATATAGAAAGTGCGTTCAAAAATAGTTGCTTCATTGTTTACTTGTTTAGTTGTGTTTATATTTGTCGTAAATATAAATAAATATTAATATTTACATGAATGTAAGTATAATAATAATAATAATTTTTATTATTGTAATAATAAACATGTTATTTAAAATGTTTTTTTTTGTTATTTTAGAGTATATCTATGCTACGCATTTCAACAAAATCTTTTGATTCGTTCTCTGCATATCTTACCCACCAGTTTGAAAAGTAGTTTCAAGTTTCGAGAAAAGTAAAAGCGGTAGAGCAGTCTCTCAACACAGGGGGAAAAAATTGTTCATGTATTTGTGACTGTGTATTTTCACGGACTCGCCATAATCCATAGTAAGTATAATAATGTTGCCTAGTTCGATCGTAATTAATTGCTATATATAATAAAAATGGTTATTTGTTTGTATTTGCCAAAATGCAGGAATATCATATCATACGCCTTTTAAATTGTATTATTCATATGTAAACCACTTTTTGAACACATGACAGTTTGGTTTATACATGTAAAAAACATGACAGATTGTTTTACATATATTAAACACATACATGCATAATGTGTGTACTACAAGGTTTTCTTGTGTGATTATCTTACTTCAAATGAAATGTACATCCAGTTATCTGTGTATATCTGTGCCTTAAACATATATAATCTGCTGTATTAAAATTCTTAAAATGTGTAAAATTTAAAAAAATTTAGTGTGAAACAGCAAAATGTGAGCAAATTATAGCTATTGTAACCCCATTCGACAAATAATACCTAATATTTAATAGATTTGGATATTAATATTTATTCCCAAATATTAAGTTTGACAGGTTGATATTTTGACAGCTTTGTAATAATGAATTTAATTCAACGTTAACCACAACAATCAAATAAGCTTATATATAATAATATTAAACATAAATTTAAATATTATTCAATTTGTTGTGGTTAATAATTTTATTTAATACGACAAAATTATGAGTCGAAGTATTTTATTAACCGCATTTCAATTGCGATCAAATATCGGTGTCTCACGTAATTTAAATGTTTTGTCATTAAAATTTTCATCATTTAGTCCACGAAATAACACAATTCTAAAGTACAATGCGGCGAAAACGCATCTTGGATTTATGCATGCAAATAGAAACTACTCTGTAACCACCTCTATAGCAAATATATGGATATCAATATCGAACAGTACTCCGGTAATGTACTTTCAGCAGGGTCTCGTCGAAGTGCATGATGCCTCGGGTTTACCATGGTGGGTTACCATTGTAGTTTCAACAATAATGCTACGCACCGCAATTACGCTACCCTTAGCGGTTTATCAAAACAAAATCGTAGCGAAAGTCGAGAATATTTCCCTAGAGATGCCAGCTATTATAAAAGAATTAAAAATGGAAGCCGCCCTCGGAATGAAAAAGTTCAATTGGACAGAGCAGCAGACTCGAATTTTATACAATAGATCGGTACACATTTATTTGACTTTAAAAGTATAATCTCTATTAACTATCAACTAATTATCAGGTAAAACAACAGTGGAACAAACTAGTGGTGCGTGACAACTGTCATCCTCTTAAATCAATGATAGTTCTCTGGGGTCAGATACCACTTTGGATTGTGCAGTCAGTGTCATTGCGTAATCACATTAACATGATGCCTGATCCAGGATTACTGCAAGCAAAGTTAATTTACACAGAATTAACAATTGGTGGGTTCGGCTGGATTCCGAATTTAACTGAAGTAGATGCTTCCTACATATTGCCAGTTTCGCTAGGATTGTTAAACCTCGCTATCGTTGAAGTAATATATCGATTATATTTATAAAATATAGTATATTAATAATGTTACAATCAAAAAGATTCAAATGATGACAAGGAATAAGGAGCAAACTAAATTACAAATGTACGCCATTAACTTTTTTCGATTGCTTAGCGTGGGTATGGTACCTATAGCTGCGACCGTCCCAGCAGTAAGTCATTTTATATAAATGAATTATTAAAAAAATAAAATTAATATTATCTCACAGGGTCTTAGTTTGTATTGGACTACATCAAGCGCTTTTGGTCTGGCACAAAATTTGCTACTGATGTCACCGACCGTCCGAAATGCGGTTGGAATTCCTTCTGCACCAAGTCAACTTGCCAATCCATACAAACATTTAGCAGATAAGATTGTTCAAAGATTGCCAAATATTTTGACCAAATATGCTTTACCGACAAAGAGTTAATAAAAAATAATGAGCTACATTTAATAAGATGTAACATATAATATAGTGTATTCAAGGAGATTATTATAATTTGTATAGACTGTTACTATCCAATCTATAAAATACATAAAATAGGCATGGTATTATTTGTTTACAAAGTTTTTTCATTGTTAATTGAAATGTTTTGAAAGCATTTTTTTTAAAAAACTTCTGTTTTAAATTAGAAAAAGTTTTAGGTTTGTTATGTTAATATTTGTACAAAATTGTATATACATTAAAAAAACAATACAGTTAATCAAAAGAACCGGTCATGCACACGAATTCGAGAAAACGATTCACCTATTTACTTCTGGATTACAATACAACTAAGTTGTCCGAGGAACATAATGGGTAGATAATAAATATACTTTTCTGACTAAATAAAATAATTATGATAGAATCACGCGTGTGCACGTCTTCACATGAATCGATGTGCTGCTTATGACTGTGCTACATCAAAGTTCTTCTATAAAAGCATCACTTTTTTCTAATACATCTACTGGAATTGAATGCTGAGAATTGGAATACGGTTGATGAACAATAAGGTTTAGTAGATCGCCTATTGTTTTTTCAGTCTAAAAATGAAAAAAAAAACATACATTTATAGGTTAACATTAATATACAACATTGTTTACCTTTCTTAGCAATGTAATTGCAGACTGTAAAATGTGCTTCCACTTCATCATTTCGGTGGCATGCAATGATTCCTGTTGTTTCAAGAGCTTTAACCAGTCTTCCTGTGACTCGGGTGGCTCTCTGAAATACAAATAAAATATGAAAACGGCTTCATTAAGTATTCTGTACGTACTCAAGCATCGTGAAATCTGGAAAACGGGACTTTATTGTACCCTCTTTGTCCAATGACCATAACTTAAAATATAATATCACATTTAACAAAACTAGGACAACCAGCAGAAATCCCACAAACCAAGACAGTGTTTCGTATCTTGTTTGTGGAGCATGCTGTAATTTAGTTGTTAATGGAACACTTCGGTCTACACATGTTACTACAGGGGGTTTTGAGCACATCGTCTCTTCGATTGGTCGTTGCTGTGAAGACATTCCTGATAAATAAATCATTGTTTAATATTTTTTCAAATGGTAATTTAATTTATACCTCTTCTGGGTCGTCTGCCTTTCGCTTTTGCCGGTGGTATACAATATTCACTCTGTAAAGCTCTTAAAAGCGCATTGTAGAAATCTTCCAGGCCAGCCCATGTATTTTTTTCAATAAATCCCTTTACAACACCCCAGACTGACTTCTTATATTTAATTTGTGCATGTACCGAAAACATGGTATGATCATCAACGGTTCTATATGATATTCAAAGAAACTTAAGCAATATATTTTCGAATAGAAAAAAAGATTTGGTACCTGACAAGACAATAGTGCATAAACACATAAAAACTATCCGCATACGGAATGCCCGCATTGGTCGAAGTAATATCGATAGAGTACAGTTGGCCGGACTCGCTACATTCCCGCATTACTTGAGATTCAGTAACCTAGAATGTAAAAGTTATAATAAAAAAAAACTGTTTTTTATCATCGACATTAAACGTACATGTGAACATTTTGGTCCAACTGCTTGAGTAAGGGCCACTGTTAGGGTGACTTTTCTTGATTTGATGCCATCTTCGTCTAGAGCCCAGTCGTAGTGCACCATATTGGTAGTTTTTCGAATACCATGAAAATCAACTAAGAATTTTGATCTAGAAAAAAGCAACGACAACAGAACGTCAACGTTGATTGGCAGAATTGTGTGAACTAGCTGTCGACCTTCGTGCATGGAATTGCATTCTGCTGTACTCACGAACATCACACTATTGCCATTATCTGAGTCGCTAGAGTCGGACATGTCCGTTGGAAGTTGTTCGGCCGAAACTAACCCATTTTCATCTCTTTTTCGTGTTATTTTGCTAACCACTTTACGGTGGGCTGGTTTTGTTTCGAGCTTATCAGCTTCTTTGGTAAGTTTTGAGGACGGTTTACAATCATCCTTTATTAATTTGGTTGACATTGTGTCAGACTGAGGTTCAGACTTAAATAAATATAAAAAAACAATACATACTTTTTTATGTAAATAAACGCTTTTCTGACTAACCTCTGATATGCTATCTACAGATTTTCCTAAAAGATTTGCAGATACAGATTCTTCGTCTTTGTTTTCGTAGGGATCAATGTAGTCCTCGTCGTCGCTAGTCAATCCTAGTTCATCACCATAGCAATTGTGCACCTGTTATAACGTGCTACTTAAATATGTTTTTCTTTAACTAAATCTGTATTTCTTTATTCATTTACCCATTGCCACATTTCCTGCGGTTGCATAGGTTTGTCCATCAAGGCGTTCTGCCATACTCGAAAGAGCATCAAATAAGCTTTGTCCCGAGAAGTGAAAGAGGTTATAAAATATTTTTCACTAACGGTACACACGAGTATTGCATTTGGTATAACACGAGCGGTTTTCTCTTTGGTGATAGCCGTCACATCTTTCCATTTGATGCACAGGCACGTTTCCCAGCGAAAGATATTGGCGTAAAAGCAAAGGTAATTCTGGGATACGTACAGTCGTCCGTGCACCAGGATGTCTCGTTGCACGGCACACGAATAATCTGAAATATATAATGATATCGATTTTATAATAATAGTTTTATTGGCTGTGTAAGTTTCTATGCCTTACAATTCGACAACTTTAAATTCATAGCTACTATGGCTAATGCCTCTTTAAAATTCACAGACACTATTCAAAACGTTTATTTATATAAACCACTTTCATATAAACAAATTCAAAAAGTATAATAATGAACACAAATAAGATAAGCAAAAAATATATGCAAGAAAGACTTTCTATAAATATGATTAAAAAATTACATTTAGGAATGTTTGACGACCGATTATTTTATCAATAAATGTTTTTTTGTCAAAATCCTATAAGTCTTTATTTTATCAAATGAATCCGATGTTGATAGCAGCTGACTGTTAAATTAAGATATTCACTGATAAAAAATATATTGATAAAGTTTTAGATTAAAATTGCGGAAAATGGATATACATCGTTATTAATTTGTGCACGCTAGAAATTAATGCGTAGTACATACTTACCAACTACTAAACGCTCATCGTCGGGAACGCCTTTAAAAAGTTTCTTAAAATCCTCCGACCTCGACTTGTAGGATGGGTACAATACACTGTACCAAGATTTCTTTTTTGCTCTATCTGATACCTTCGATGAGCTTTTTGGACGATCGGGAATTTCTACTTGTGATAATTTTGAAACATCGCTGATGGGAGTATTTGTACTTTCATTCGATTTGGAATTAGAATGTGAATCCTGTAGTATTATTTATTTTTATATTATTAAATTTTTTTAATTTTTTTTAAAAACTACGAACCTCGGTATGATCAGATTTATCAGCGTTGAACGTAACCGATAGATGTGATTCCGCCTTGTGTGTCCGTAAACTGGACGGCTTAGGACTATTGTTCGGACTCGTTGAAGGACTTGCTGAACGACGCGAAGAAACTGGTGAAGAAGACTGCAGCAGCGAGCCGCTGGTAAACGAAAGTGCTTGACTTAAAGTAGTTCCAATTGACTCATGTGATCCGCCGAGTAGGTCGTCAACTGACTTTCTCCTAAAAATCACATCTTGCCTTCATTATAACTTAAATATACAGTGATTCTTAAACGTGCAAAAATCTATAAATTCCATTAATGTTTATTACTTACTCGTTATCATGTTCTACTACTGGAGACTCCAACAGAGCATCCGATGGTATATGCATATCACTAACATTCCTACATTCAACCAAACAGACAAAATATAAAGCAAATCATAAATATTGTTACTTGAATACGTAGGCATACTAAAAAAATATCTGTGCGTTCGTTTGCACAACCACAATATCATGCTGTTCCAATTAAATCAAAACACGACTCATTTCATTGATTTTGTGTAAACAAGAAAAATAATGTGAACGAATTCGACTCTCAAAATGTTAGACAAATTTGCAACAACAAGTTCAAAATTAATTATTAAAACTATTTAAACTATCCAGAATCAAAATCTAATTAAAATAATAAACAAAGAAATGAAATATCTACAAAAAGTACTTCACGAAACTTACATGAGTGAAGTGTTCTTCTGTTTGTTTTGTACAAAACTACTCATTGCCTTTAGTCCTGGCACAAAACATGAAATCGGAATTCAGGGTATGGGAACTTTAAAATCTACTGCATTATTTGAAATTTAAAAAATGTTTTGCATTCTGCAAAATAAATGCGTGACAAAAATATAATTGTGCTGAAAAAATTCTGTCAATTTCATGTGTGGACTGTAGAATAAATGGACTTTGATAACATGACATATGAAATGTTTGGATGTCAGAATAGGTTCCGTTTTTTCTAATAATTTAACCGGGTGGGCTGCAAAACGGCTATTTAAAAAAAATATATTCTATATATACATTTATTTATTTAATGAAATAATATATAAACTACAAAGGCATTATTCCAAGGGTAGTTTACAGAAGTTTTATGATCATCTAATACTAAATATAATACAAATAAAAATTCCAGAATGGCGAATAATTTTCAAAGCGGTAATGAGAAAGGGATATAGGATAAGACGAGGGATAAAATGTTATCTTATCCTATATCTCTTTCTCATTCATATTTAATTGCTAGTGTTGTAAGGTAAATGTGCTAAACAACATTTATATAATGTAATTTATGAATTATTTATTT
>JANSTU010018629.1:0-13904 GCA_027564075.1 Bolitophila hybrida
TTGGAAGGACGCTATAATCGCTGTATCGCCATGGAAGGAAACTATGTTGAATAATAAAAATGAATTTTGACAAAAAACTGTGTTTTTCATTGAAACGATACGAACTTTTCAGCCGACCTGTTAGTTATATGCACCGAGATCTATCTTGCTATTTATATTCGGAATCGTGAATCATCAATGCCATCTTATTGTTCTATATAGGGTGCGTGTGTATATGTTAATTGATTACATTAATGTTCCGTTATTCCAAACCAATAACCTATTTCAGAAATAGGCTATTAATAGCAAGAGGAATCTACTGATTTAAAGTGCTACATTCTAAAAACACTTCGGTCTGCCGGCCGGGATTATTTTAACTTTTGTAATTTCATGCAATATACTATCATCACGTGGACATTCGCAGAAAACACAAAATCCACAGATATTATTGTCAATAAAATTTATTTGTGCATGAACTATGTGCAAATTTATTGAAGGAGACAGCGATGGCTTCAAAACAAAGTTATAATTTCAATGAGGACACCTGATCCTGAAAACGTGGAAAAAGGCATGTTCGCAAATAAGTAGAAAATATGGCAAAAAACTAAGTTAGGGATCAAGGCTCAATTGAAGAAGTCATTCAAGATGATTGACAACGTATCTGCGAAGGTCATTATGGGTTTGGTTTTATTTTCGAATAATTATGCAAATAGTGTATGCTTTAATAGAAACTAGAACAGCTAGAGAAAATAAAATAGTACAATTAGCACTCACATTGACACAAATTAATGTTGGCACTCTTACTATACTTATAATATGATTAATTCCAAACTATTTAATAACGCAAATAATAATAATAATAATAATGAAAATAATTTAATAATAATATTTTGTCAGCTAGATTTACACAATTTCCCTCTGTGCCAAGTGGTTTGGTGACTTTTGAATCGCGATTTTTTCTAATTATTTCAAAACAAAGTCTAGAACTGCGCCGATCAATATAAATATTACTTGAATTAATTTAAGAATATTCCTAAAAATGGTAGCCATCCATAAAGGATCTCTACTGCTTGAATCGACAAAGCCAGGCCAGTTGTAGCAAATGATTGAAATCATCATGGATTTATGTTTTACAAACCTTGAACAAACCTCCGTACGAGTCAATGTGCTCATGAAATTCGCCGGGAATCCTGCCGAGGTATTTAAAATAAAATTCCATTTCGATACTCTCCGATCGGCGGTCAAAAATCAAGAAGAAGCCCTTATGCTTCAATTTTAATCCCCTCTCTCCTCGCTCTCTTAATCCAGTCTGATGGAGGTTTCCGTCTGATAAACACGAACAACAGTCAATATTGCTTAACGCGGGACAAGATATTTTTTTTATTTTTTATTAAAATTATAAGAATAATAAATAATAATAAATAAATCTAAATAACCGAGTGTGATTTATTGTTTCTAATATACGTACAGAGCAGAAAGTCGAACAACCAAGAACATAAAAACATATCAGAAAAAAACAACACAAACAGGAAAAGGGCTACAAAACCACGCGACAGATCCTAATTGAAAAAAAAAAAACCACAAAAATAAATCACTCCCAAAATAATTAAAAATTGCTTGTTATTCAATGGATAATTCATTGGCAATAATTTACCATAAATCCGAATATAAAATTGAAATGTTGTCAACCATCCGTTTAAGCTGTCAGGCGACGCGACTATAATTAACAAAAAACTATTTATAGACTACTGCAAACTTACAGCTCTCCAGATGCACTCTATGTATATACTCGTATGCATTATTTATGCACTCGACGAGGGACAAGCCAATATACTATTATTGCACTCTTGTCGTCATTCTCATTAGTCGGCCAAACATCATTCAACGCGAAATAAATAATAAATAGAATTTGCATTTAAATATAATTGTGTGTACATTGTACGTGTATATAGCCTATACAAAACACAACATGAAAATGTGTGTAATGTGTAAACACCATACTCCATCATACTATATATTTTTAGATGTGAATAGATTTACTTTGTGCAGTTAATTTCATCAATGCATGAGATCAATCCGGATGCAAATTTGCAAACGACATGCTTTTGTGACACATATTTTCAACTTTGTTTTTGAAGCAAATATTTTGTTAAGCTAATTATCTAATGTTATAATTAGTGTGTATTTACAATATATTTATTATTCATAGTTTTTCAGTTATATACTTCAATGTATATCGAATATTTATTTTATAAGATGTATATTTTTGAAATCGATTGCCATCTTTTAAACATGTGCTTAACTGTAATTATCTAATCAAGAAGAAATACTTTATGATTAGATTGAATTTAAAAAAAAAATAATTTCACATTAATTTATCAAAAATTAACTCAACTCTTCGGTTGAAAAGCAAACACACCCAACTGAACCTTAATTATTAAGAGTTTTTCCCGAATACAAAACGTTAATGGCGTGTTTTCCATTGGTGATGGCTCCATGATCAGACCTCATCTTATTTGATCTAATCTTCCATTTACATCATTAATTATATGCGACAGGAATCTTCTCTTCAGACAAGTGGTTTAATTAGGATCTTGCAATTAAACGAGTATTCTGATAGGCAGATTCATGTCGCATATGATTCGTGAAGAATTCTCATTATTCAAAGCCTATAGGAAATCCAAAGACAAATAAAGCCAGTCCGTACATGGAAAAACTAATAATTAGAACTCAATATTTTATTCAAAAAAACAGCTTAGACAAATACATAATAGATGCTAAGTAGTTTGTGTGTATCGAATTTATGCACAAATGTTGTATGGAAATTCTGGTACAAGTGGGTTTTAGGCTTATTTAGTTATGCAACTGTAATAATGGATACAATATTGTCTATATTGTGTTCTAGGAAAATGCAATATATCTATACAAATGAAATAATATCCGTTGGTAACGCCATAACTATTGAACGGCTTGACAGATCCGACTATTTTTGTTGTACTGAATTAGAAATTATATGAGAATGGTTTGTTGAAATAAAAATTTCTAAATTTTTCACACATTTCCAAATCGATCTTAGTTAGAGTTTTTTTTTTAAAAGATTTGATTGTAACCGGAAATTTAAAAATGTGTTCGCAATTAGAAAAATAAGATTTGTATGAAAGAAAATGCAGGATAACTTAAAGGGAAAGCAGGAGTTCCTTGGTATTAACGAGTAATTTGTATTCTGTTTTATGTTTACACACGTCTAGCGAATTACCGGTGGCTTCTACTTCCTCGATGCTCCTGATTTTTTTCTGGACTGACGTAACTCGATTCGTCTCGAAACTTTTTACAGACTTATATGTACACTTATATGTATACTGTATACTTGAAGATACGTAGAGTAAAATCAAATTACATTTTTAACAAAAATATTTTTAGGTAAAACAACGTTTGCCGGGTCTAGTTATATGTAACTAAAATACTAAGATTTGGTATGTAAATCAGGAAACGGTAAAAGTCATTTTTAGGGTTGAGGGGTAGGTTCCAAGGAGTTCGAGGTATTTGAAAGGTATCAACTTTGCAGTTAAAATGCGCATAGAATAAAATTCCTAAAAATAGGTATTTACAGTACATTTATATATAAAAAATAAACCCTCTTACGTTCACCCTTAATACATTATTTTACCCCTAACTCTAACAAGGGGTGTTTATTATAAAAAATGTGTTTTTAACATTACTTTTTTTTGCGACAGTGTGTCGGAACTCTTCTCTTTTGATAATTGACCATCAAATCACCTTCTGCCCTTTACATACAAACTCAAAAATACCTTTTTTGCCCCTACCTTCCTAAGTGTTTTCCGATTTTTTAAATTGTTTTACCTACCTACCTTTCATTGGCACAAGTTTCTCTCACTCGTAAGATGCAGGTAAATCTGTCAACAGTATTCGGAACAATTCAGAGACATCTAAATATTTGTTTTCTCTATTTGGAACAGCTCCATCAATCAATCATCTCCAGGCATCAAGATCAACACAGCGCTTGATTTCAGCAATTTTTGTATTACTTTTTTATTACTGGAAAACCCCTATTCATTAGTACAAACGTGAATACGAGAACCTAACAATAATGTGCGCCTTTACTAACAATGAGATCTTGATTCGATTTCAAAGATGTCATAATGGTCGAACGTTATAAATAGTTAGCTGCAGACAATCTTCTTTATAAACTACTAGGAAAGTTTACAACGCAAATAAATCTTGATTGGGCAATCAATTGTTGAAGCTAATATTTCTACTTTTAGAAGATATTTGTTTCAACTCGCACAAGCCACTAGTACTGTCCCAGATCCAATGACAGGACATGATATAGCTTTAAAAATAGATCCAAGATCAAGAAGGATAAAGGTTTGCCTGGGCCATAAAGTGTGCCCTCTGCATCTGCGGATTGCTCCATGTGGTCTTTTTGGCTTTGTCGTTGAGCAACACTTGCGTTTTCGTCTGCTTATTTTAGTAGTACGCCTCCAGAAAGTTTCTTTGGGATGATTTTTTAAATAAGTTGGTTGTAGCTCTCGTTGTTGTTTTATTCTGTGTACAAAAAGCTACGTGCGATGGACAAGTTGTCCCGAACGGCATTACTACTGGCTCGCTATAGCCATTAATTCAGTTTTACTGCTCCGATCGTTATAAAATTCAGGAAATGTTCTTTAAAGGTTGTACTTGCATTTAAAATAACTATTTTTGACAAATCTTACTAGGTATAACCCCATATTTTTAATTTTACATTTTTATTGATTGCTAAAGTGGCTTCACAAAAAAGAATAGAGAGAGAGAAGTCCAACATAGTTGAAAGAACTTTACCAAATATTTCTTCACTTAAAAAAAAAATCTAAAAAATTGTCTTATGAAATTGATCGCATTCTCTAAAACTTCTTCTTCAATAAAACATCTTATATTATATTTCCAATAAAATAAAAAAAAATAAATTGGAGATTTTTTTTTTTTTATTTTTATTGTAACATTTAGTTTGTAGACAAATATCCAAGAACACCAGCCTCGGCGATCATAACCTTCAATCCCTCGAAAACCTCTTCTGCATTCGGAACAATCTGTTCGGCTGGCAAAATGAATCCATATCGGCCTACACAATCAATCAATATAAATAATAATAGATTTTGTTATAAATAAAAAAGTCATACCATTATCACGCAACTCAAAAGTGTATGCCAGCCTTGTCTTGTTTTGGCCGTAAGCCCAATCAGCGCTACTACCGGAAGCAATATCTAATTGTGTAAAACATGCATTAATACACAAATATTACATAAGTTTTGGTTAATTGTATTTACAAATTGTGGTAGCTGTTGATCCGGTTCTGTATCTTGTGCCATGTACAGCCTCCAGTGCTTCCATACCCTTCAAGCCAATGGTCAGCTGATAATTGTGTAAGACTTAGTAAATTATAAAGAATTCAATAATAAGAACATACCAAATCATCGTAGTTCGATGGTGGAGTAGCTGTGTGTCCGTAGGGCAACAACAATAGCTGGCTGTAAGAATGGAAGGAAATATACAATCCAATATCGTCAGCGAAACTTGAGTAGAATTCTGAAAGAGCTCTGGTCTCAGGTTCGGAAAAGGCATAAGGACCGCCATAGGTTTCAGTGCATGGATTGTTGGAAGCTCCACCAGCTATATATTGGATTTTAGATAATATTTTTAGATATAGCTTATACGGTACTTACACATCCAGTAGAAATCGAAATTGCGGTTAGGATCAGCACCGGTGCAAAAAATTGAATGTGGTTGACGTGTTTTACGCCAAAGACGATTTGAGCTGTGTGTGTACGCAAAACCATCAACGTTGATGATCGGAACGAAAATCCAGTCAAAGTTGGTAGCAAGAGCCTGTACTTCAGCACTTGTGTCGGTCAAAAGTGTGTTTAGAAGCCAGGAGGCCGTGGCAGAGGTGATCCATTCACGGGCATGAATATTGGCCTCAATAAAGATAGCTTGGTTACCCTATATATAAAATTGTGTTGATACTAGATTCTAATCCCTCGATTTTTTAAAGTAAATTACGGCTCTACGTGAAAGTTTCACTCCGCGCAATGGTCGCCCTTCGTATGATCGTCCGTATTCGTAGTTGGTGAGATTCTCATTTTCGCTGACGATCTGATCGAGCCAAGCAAAGTGTTCCTCAAGTGTATAATAGTCTGTCCAGCCAAAGCCTGAACGTGACTGTACTTTTGGGCGTTCGTTATCAATAAGTCTATAAGTGCGTAAAATATAAATATATGTTAAAATAACTTATCTTCAGTTAAAGTCGATAACTTACGTTTGTACATTTTCGATTTTAACAGAAATCTCCAAATTCATGTAGGCCATCAACTCCTCGAACTCGGGAAGCTTATGCGGTGGTACCATAATATCTGCGGATGCACCGACTTTCGCAGATGTCCAGAACTGGTAGCCAGAGGCTTCATTTTCTTCAACTCTCTGCAGATTGTACAGCTGGTCGTCATTCTGCACTTTTACCGAATACACTTTGTAGTCATCGAAACTAGCCTTATGCACACCGGCCAAGACACAGCTGCTCAGCAGCACCACTAACACACACGACAAAAGCTTCATTTTTGTGTCAGTTCGAAAATAACACTGGTAGTTGAGTGCTGTTTACACCGACTTTTTATTATTTCTCAATTCACTGATATCAATTCAATAATGTTTTCGTAATCGCTAGTATCTTTATCTCACAGTTAAGTTTATTGTTTGTCCATAGTCATATACTTCAAAGCAAATAACACTTGTTTTGCCACTGAAAAATTTAAACCGCTATGTTATCGATATATTAATCCTATATAATAAATAAATATAAATCAGTGCTACTACATCAGCGTATTCGAGCTTGACTAACTCGAGTAGGACATAATTGTTATCAATATTAGATAGATATATTTTATTTGAAGTCGAAAATAAAAGTTTCGTGGTACGCAGGCCATAATATATGTCCATTTTTATTGATCATATGAGGTAGGTGATCTTCTTCCGAGTTCCGAGAACCAGTTTGTGATAGAACATCCTACTTTTGGGCAGTCACAGTAAATTGTACGGTTGAGCAGAATTTTCATAGTTTTTTTTTGTTGCATATTTTTGAAGTAGGTATATCTACCTGGGAATAAGATATAGGTCCTTCAAATTTCAAGTCGATTTGAACAAAATTAAATGAGATATAAGCGTTGAAAGAGTAAAATCCGTTGCGTAGACGACTAGCTAGCCTGCCGCCTGGTGAACTCGGTTCTCTCACCGGTTTCTATCCATTGTTTTGCGAAAAAGATCGTTTACCTGACATTCAACTCTTATTTCTGGCATTTAAATATAATGTGAAGAGTTTCCAGAAACGAATTTTCGAAGCCTTTTATGGTTTAATTTTGTTTGTTTAGCTTGAAAGTTCGTATTTCCGCCGTTTATTTTGAAAGCTCCCTCTATGTTTAGAAAAACTGAGAGAGTTGGTTGTTTGAAGTGAAAGGTCTTTTCAATGCGCGTCACTGCATTGTGAAGGGCGGTTTCGACTGATTTCCCTCTTCAATATGCGCGTTGCATATTGTTTAAGGGTTTTCGCGGAGCGGAATATCTATAAAATATCTGTCCCACATTCTTTCGAGTTCTTTGAGTACAAACGATGTAAGACTAATTGGGCGAAAAAAGCTTGCTGAGTTGTAACTGTCTTTTCCTGGTTTAGGAATAAAGACGACTCTAGCAAGTTGCCACATTTTAGGGATTAACTAGATCTGGAGATTTTGGAGATTAAATCCAGATGAGTTTCTCAGTTTTTGATATATACAATCTGGTCCTTGCGCCTTGTATGGTTTAAAATAGGATAGGGCCCACTTTATTTTATCAATAGTGATTATGGTAGAGGCCAAGCTCCAATTTGGATAATGGTCAACTTCATTGTTTACATTAGTGTTTGTATAAGTCTCATCATTAAATATGCAGTTTGGGAAGTGGTTAATCATCAGATGTTTCAGAATATCGTTGTAATTTTCCACGCCAATTACGCCGTCGAGCAATACAGTTCTCAATTGAGCAAATGTATATATTGAGAACGTGATTTTAGATGTTGCCGTTTTCTAACCGTCATAGAGACCGCCTAAGTGAGTGTAATCATAACTTCACCATTGCGGTTTATATTCAGAGCGTGTTTCTCTGATTGGACAGAACTACCTCTTTCCTTACTCTTGGTACAAAAGTAGGTTTGTTCCCTACTAGGTGGGTTCTTAATAAATATTCTGGAAGTTCTTTGCCTCTAAAGTTCGTATCGCTGCTGCCCCAGCAGATATTATGAGCATTTGCATCTACTGATACAAGAATACCTGGTACCTCGGACGGTGGTGGCAGTACGGAGTCGTATGGAAGATATACTGATGCTATCACATGCTATCACATGTCTTCCTCCGTTGATGAAGTGTAATATTTTTATTGCTTAAATGTCACAACAACTAAGATTAAATAAAAAAATGCGTTTAGATTGTTTTTAGCAACCACGCATGTTCTAAACTTGTTTATTACTCCATTCCACTGCCACGGCTCTTGGATAAGAGCCATATCTATCTGCCCACTAGTCATGACAGCTCTGATGTTACTCATAGCTGCCCGGCACTGGTGCAGATTTATCTGTATAATTTTAAAGGAGGGCGAGTTCGACATCGGAATCATACTTGAAAGTTTTAGATACTGCCTTTTCCTTTTCAACGTTTGCCACTTTCCTTGCTATCTAGCGGCAATTGCCTCCGATAAAATCTCTGCGATTTGTTTTGCGTAGTTGTTGACGAACCACTTGGAGGGGAATTTTCAACAACTTCTCTCCTGTGTCCAGAAGAGGAGGGCTGATGGTTGTCCTTTATTTGCCTCGAGTGAAGTTGAATCGAGGTTGCTGCTTTGGTTATACAGTCGGAACTGCAGGTCTGGATATTATCGGTGCGGTCGAAGCCACAGTTTTTTGTAGTAGTAACTACTGAACTAAGTGCTGTCGTGTTATGTGTCGTATCATGTATGTTGTCTGCAAAAAGAGAGGGGTTTAATTAAAGTGTATTTTTTGTGTTTATGTCCATGATAAATCCCACGTCAGTAACTCGGCCTTTCTCATTTCTTCCTCCAGGTTCAGCAGGAGTGTTAGGGCGTCGTTGTTATGTGATCTCTTATTAATTATAGTTATGTTTAACTCGCCTTTAGGACATATATACTTTTAGTGACATCCGTTCATTTCATCGTTTCGCTTTTGTGCGGTCGTGTCTTGATTGGAAGTGTTTTACGGCTGTATACATTCGCCGTACTTTATCCTGCCTTCTTATTTTTATCATTAGCCGCTTTATTTGCTAATGGCCAATGCTTCCGAACTCCAATGATAAACTCTCGGAGTAATTTTCTCAACAGTCGTTGACGAATCACTTGGAGTACATTTGTCAACCACTTCTCTTTTAACTAACACGTGTCCTCTCTTGTTTCCGATGGATGATGAGTCCGATTTACGGCTTGATGGACTTGGGTATCTGATCTGCCGGTCCGGAGATGGTAGGGGCGGCCGAAGCCACTGATATTTGTACTGTCGTGTCACTTGTGAGGCTGTTTTGTCAACTAAAATAGAAACCCTCTTGGAAACGGATAGACCGAGCTCATTATAATAAAGAAGAAAGGAATCTCTGTCATGGAGAGAACTCTATCTATCACACAACATACCTGTCTTTGACAGTGGAGGGCAAACCTTCAGGGTCAATGGAAGAATCCATTTATCTCGAGAATATGTGCCATCCTCCATCAAAAAGTTCAGTTGAGTCTATCTCGCCACAACCGAAAGGCCCCCAATCCACCACCTGGTACGCGCATTATAGGTACTCAACAATCAATATCAATATTAGCGAAACCAATAGGAAAATAACAAATTGTAAAAATGGATTCGTCATAGTCTAACAATATCGATCAGTTATCTCCAGACATGGATTATCACAAGATATATAGCACATACAGTCTGTGATTTTCAGATAAAAAAGGACTTAACATCGTATAAATACACTAAATAACGATTTAATAATGACCGACTTCTTTCAAATCTAATGATAATTGCTTATCATTTAAGGTCGACTCTGATATCGTATTAAAATAGATTAATTTTTGAACTGAATATAGAAAATTTAAAACAGTTTTATGACCTGAGTTCAATATAGTGAATGTTATTGGATATTTTGATAAGGTTTATAGTTGAATTTAAAATATATTATCCATAACCTTGTCATATCTTATCGCCATACCTTTTATGTTGTAAAGTTAAAACAAAAATAATCTTAATAAAAAAATTATATAATCAATATTATATTCTATATAAAGATATCATTAAAGTTAAGCTTGTTCAATTCATTTCAGCTATTCAATCGTAATACATTCATCGAATAAGATGATTCGTTTCTTAACTGTGCTACTGGCAATTTGCTTTGCAGTTGCGATTGCCTCTCCAGAGAAATTCGATGACTATCAAGTGTACAGTTTGAATGTACAAACTGAGCAGCAGTTGAAGACGCTTCTGTTAATTGAAAAACATCATGGATACGATCTTTGGAATGCTCCGATTCTGGGTGAAAATGTTGATGTAATGGTTGCACCCCATCAGCGTTTGCATTTCCAGGAACTCATTCAGAGCATGAACATTTTGGCAACTCTGAAAGTACAAAATGTACAAACGTAAGTATTATTTATTAAATTGAGGACTAATCTGAAAGATATTCATAATTTATATAGACTTATCGACAATGAACAGCCCAAGAACCAATCAAATACTTTTGGTTGGACAGAATACCAGACCTACGATCAAATCTACACATGGCTTGACTCGCTATTGGAACTTTATCCAAATTTGTTGACCAACTTTGAGATTGGTCAATCATTTGAGAACCGATCAATCCGAGCGATACGTCTCTCGCATAAAGAGAACAATCCAGCGATTTTCATTGAGGCCAACATTCATGCTCGTGAATGGATTACATCGGCCACGGCCACTTGGCTTTTGAACGAACTGCTGACATCCACGGATCCGGAAGTGCAAGATCTAGCTGAAAACATTGACTGGTACTTTGTGCCTGTATTTAATGTTGATGGATTCGTGTACTCACATAGCACGGTAAGCACATGAGTATTTAAAATAAACAAAAAATAGATTATAACCACAATGATTGCAAAGTATCGTCTTTGGAGGAAAACTAGACAGCCACAAACGGAACAGTGCGTTGGTGCTGATGCAAATCGTAACTTCGACGTCCAGTGGAATAGTAAGTGATATTTTATTAGGTATTTTCATAATCTTAAATTTATATTTTTGTTATTTTGTATGCTTAGCTGTCGGAGTGTCTGCTAATCCATGTGGGGAAACTTACCCGGGATCGCGCGCCTTCTCTGAACCAGAGACACAGTTGTTAGCCGACTTTGTTGCCTCTCTGGCTGATCAAATCAAAGTATTCTTGGCCTTCCATTCGTTTGGACAATATTTCCTGTTTCCGTACGGCCATACCGCCGAACGTATCGAGCAATACGAAGCTCTGGTCCGTGTTTCTTTGCCTGCCTAAGAAAGTCATCTTTATTAATTTTGTTTTAGATGTCCATTGGAAATAAGACTATTGAGGCTATTGCACAGCGTTTTGGTACACAATACCGAATGGGACCCTCATCGACAGTTTTATGTTAGTCTACCGTATAATTTGTAATAATTTTTTTAATATGATACAAATATTTTCTTGAATAGACGCGACTTCCGGTGCCTCGGTAGACTATGTTGTCACACAGTTAAACGTTACAGTAGGCTACACATTTGAGTTCCGCGATCGTCCTGGAGGTATACTTTTGGTTATTTTCAATTATAACAGTATGATAATATGTTTTTTTGTAATGTTTAAAATAGGCCAATATGGATTCATTTTGCCCGCCGATCAAATTATTCCAAATGCCCTAGAGGTTCTCGACGGAATCATAGCAATGGTTAAGGAAACCCGCGAACAGGATCTGCTGTAAAACTTTCTCATAACATGTTATGATTAGAAGAAACTTTAAAATTAAACGGTTTTGTATTTTGTATTTGTTTTTGTATTAAATAAAACTGGGTACCAATCGATATCTTATGGATTATAATGAATCATAACCGACTCGCCTTGTCGCAATAACAGTCGACGAGCAGCTGTACCTATTCCATGATCGTACTAAATTCACGAAATATATTTCGTTTAACCCGGCCAAATACGAATACCAATTACCGTGGCATACGTGTGGTGTTTAATTTGAATCACATGTCAATGCTTGTTGTGCTTGGGATAAATTGGCACGATGACGCTGATTATTTCGTGCCATGCGTTTCTCTACCAATATTAAAACATTATTCTCTTCGACGACCTCTTCCACGAACTTATCTGGACTACTTGGACGACATCTTCCTCTTAATTGTATACTTCATGGTTATATGTGTACAAAATTTCATAAAAAGCATATGGAAAAAAATCAAATATATGTTCAAAACAACGCCATCTACCGGGTCCAAATACACACAAATGTGTTTGTTTTGTCAATGTGTTCATTCTGACAAATCTCAAAAAAATCGTACGGTAAATACGTTTTGTGAATATTTCCACACACCAACGCCACCTACCGGGTCCAAATACACACAAATGTGTTTATGTTGTCAATAGGGTCTACCACACAAACGTCAAACTTCGTAAGATATTCTCCTACGTAAGGACTGCTATGATGCTATGATATGATAGCAGCTCTTTCGTAAGAGAATGTCTTACGCAGTTTGACGTTTGTTGTGGTAGACCCCAATGTGTTCATTCCTGAATATACACAATGCAACCAAAACTATGTTCGAAATTTCGTATCTTGTTGGTAGGCCATCATCGATCAATTCTTAAAAACATCCAGACTACTCGATATGCCGCGAAGTAGTCGTTCTTGAAAATTGTAAACAATGCTCAAAAACTAAACTAAACGAAATTATCAGAAAATTTATCAGTGGAACTCGGTGTAAAAGTTCATCCAGAAACCATACGAAGATTACTGAAAAGGTGGTTATTTCAATGGAATTGCACATAAAAAACATCAATCAATAAAAGTTGCCGTAAAAATAAATCGTCCTGCCAATTTTATATTTCAACAGGATTATGAACCCAAACATTCGGCATTAAAACACACCAAAATATATAAAAACGCCCAAAGGCCGGACCTTACTCCTATCGAGCATATCAGGGCCGTACTCGACCGAAGAAGAAAATAACAAACAGAGAAGAACTAAAAATGCTTTGCAGGAATAATGGGTCACTATTCAACCCAAGACTCTAAAACTAAAAATAAACTTGTAGACTCGATGCCTGCTCGATTTAGAGCAGTGACAGCTGCTAACGGTTATCCAATAAAATTTTAACCAGGATCCTAAAAACATTTAAGTTTCCTCTTTGCTTCGTGTACGAAAACTTTTGCGAGGTTATTTTATAAATTTGCATTGAAAAATGTTTTAAATATATTTAAAAAACCATTAGAAAAAAATCTTTTAAACGTAAATATAATAAATGGATTGCTTAGTTGTTTTATACAGTTTTTATCCGAAAAATGTGACTATACTAAAATTGAATGTTTTCAACTATAAATATTAATTTCACAGAAAAAGGAATTTACATATTTCATTTGTTATAAACAATTTAATGTATGTTTTTAGAAAAAAAATAATAATAATAATAATAATAATAATAATAATAATTTTTGGATTTTGATCCAGTCACAATTGATTATTATATTAGGGTTTTATTGAAATAAATAAAAAAAAATATGGAATAAATCAATAATACATACATTTATACTTCAACTTCAACAAAACATGTATACATATATTTTTTAAATATTTTATTTAATTTTTATATTTA
>JANSTU010018640.1:0-28684 GCA_027564075.1 Bolitophila hybrida
CGAAGGAAAACTTCAAAATAGCGCGAATTTCGGCGTTAGTGAACTCCATGTTTACACGTCTATAACTTTTGAACGCAATATCCAAACTATTCATAGCATAGCGTCGTTTTGTAGCGCTTTGTACATAGCCGCTAAATTCAAAAGAAAAAAAGGCGGAAGGGAGATATTTGACAACCTTATATTTTCCCCAGTTGTTTTTTTTTTATTTAATAAAAAAATCTAGAAGTGTTGGTTTAATAAAGCATTTTGTTGAAAAAATATGAAATGAATTATGGGAACTTAGAATTTATAGAATTATTATTATTTTGACTATGCGTCATTTCTTTTATTATTTATTAAATGTATGATAAGAAAAAAAATATAACATAACATATAAATACAATTGCAGTTTCTCGCAGACTTCGCATAAATTCTGCGCTGAAAATGTTATGTGTGTGACTATTTTTTTAAATGTCTTATTTTCTACAAAGTGCGTCTTATTTGTAACTCACATTTTTAAATAAAGTGTATATTTTGTGCTTTCTAAAATAAATATTATTTTATTTATTTATTGTAAAACTAGAACTTTGAACTTCATGCATGCATCTTCTCTGATTCGGATATGTTCTCCTGGTCAAAAATATGTACGACTGTGTGAATAAACTTATTATTTGTAACCGTCTGTAAATTAATACATAACTAGCAGAAGTAGCGTTAAACACATAATGCTGACCAAAAAATATATAAAATTTGTAATAAATGCTCTGGCGACGCCAGAAACAAAATTACTAATATTACAGAATGTTGGAAAACATCGCCAGCATGTTATCCAGCAGCACGAATTATAAAATATTTTACGAAGATACAAATGTGTAATTTAACTTTTTTCACTCCACTCAGTGATCGACCCTTTCGAATATGTGAATGCGACAGAGAATGATTAATTACATTGAAAAGAATGTAATGGCGATAAGTGGACCGCTGTCAAAAATATGCTTCATTTCGTAAACGATTTGGCGTATCTATGGAATATCTTTGGTAGGCAGCTACTTTTCAATACAATATTTTTACAATATTCTGAGCAAATAGCCGTTATTGTAATCGAAATTGAAATTTATTGGTATCGAGTTGAAAAAATAAAAATAAATAGCATACTTATAACAAACATTTACTTCAAACGTATGTTGTTATAGAAAATTGCAATCTTGTAACACAATTTAAAAACAAAGTAACCAAAGTTGTTCGTTTTGAACTCAACGATTTTCATGCGTGAGAAAATCCATTCATAATTCCATGATAAATATGTATATATAAACAATTAAATATTATATTCAAAATCTGAATATATGACACATTACAACCAACTATATATATCCATAATGTTTTAAATTTGTGTTATAAGATGCAAATTTAACGAAAGTACGTTTATGAACTTTTGTAATATTTGAACGAAAGTTGTTAGCAAATGCGTGTTATAACATAGGGCCTCAGCTAACTTAATATTTAATTCACATAATTTATGAATGAAAAATAAGCATTAAGGGGAAATGCATGGTGATCCTACAAAATTGTCTGGAAACATGTCATCTACGAAAGCCTTAATCGACTTGGTATATCTAGCCAACTCTTCAACTTCATCGACAATTTCCTAAAAAATGGAAAATTTCAAGTGCCCAACGGAAACACGTACTCAAACTACCACCAACAAGATAATGTAATTTCCCAGGGGTCTAAAATCGTAGTTACACTATTCCTCATCGCCATTAACTGTATCATGGATAATTTAATCACGCCAGTCAAAGGAATCTTGTTTGCTTACGATCTGGTCATATATATGGAAGTCAAAAATCACGAAATCAAGAAATTTGTCAAAAATTGGTGCAAACCATTTATCAACTAGAAAAATTGTCCAAAATAACCGGATTCATCTTCTCTACCACAAAAACAAAAAGCTATCCATTTCTGTCGAAAATACAAACTCTACGACGAAATAATCAAAATACATGAATCTACCAATTTCCTCGGACTAGAGAAAACTCAACTGGACAAAACACATTATAAACATATACAAAAAATCTATGCTGAACTTAAATATTTTAAAAAATCTATCAAACAAAGTATGGCATCGACGAAGAGCATCTATACAAAATATACAACAACATCATCAGGTCGCGCATCGATTATGGAGCCCTCGCAGACAACTCAGCCAACAAAACCACCCACAAGAAACTTGAAGTTCTCCAGAACACCAGCCTTCGAATCATCACCGGAGCCTTCAAATCATTCCCGATAGACAACATCTTATCTATATCTGGAAACTCAACACTCTTCGAACGACGAAGAGTGACAACAGCAGTACACACCACCAAGATATTGAGCAAACAATACAACCCACTACAAGAACGCATAATCCAAAAAATCTCAAATGGAAATGCAAACGGCGAAAGATTCAAAGATTTCATCTCGAGATCATGTAAGATTTTAGAAGAATGTGGTATAATAATCGATCAAAACGAGTTCGCTCCTGAACTAGCTCCATGGACACCCATTAACATCCGATTCCACGAAGAATTAAGCAGATTACGCAAGGCCTCAACAACAAACGACATACACTATCGTGCCCTCTGCAACAGCATTCCGGACAATATCCATATTTACACCGATGGATCGAAGACAAAAAATATGTAGGATGTGCATTTGTTACCAACAACACCGAACGAAAATGGAACATTCCCAAAACATGCAGCATTTTCACCGCTGTAAAGTATATCCAGAAGCACACACACAATAAGTTTGCCATATTTATCGACTCGTCTAGTGTAATTAAATCTTTAAAAAAATACCAACACTCAAACCATCAGACAAATCAACACGCCAGTTATCGGGAAAAGATATACACATTTTATGGATCCCGAGACATAGGCATTTACGGTAATAAGAGAGCGGATAGAGCCGCACAAAATGCACAACACGAATCCATATCTGAAGCCTCACCAGCATAACGGACTGAATTTCATCAACAAAACTAAAAACACCAAGAAAAAATATAAGAACTCTGGTGCAACATCATCAACAACAAATTGCGTTTAATTAAAAACACAACACGAAGATGACACTTTCCAGTTCACCTATCCAGATCACAAAGTCAAGCAATAACTAGACTTAGAAAAAGACACACACGCATCACACACTCACACCTAATGAAGCAAGAATCCACCAAAGGAGTGTTTATCGTTTAACAAATCACTATCAGTTGAACAAATTCTCCTACATTGTATCAAATACTAATTATTAGATTTTTATACGACGCACAACTTACAAATATATTATAAGTCAAAATATACATATGGTTGGTGCGAATAACCAAGATGTTGAAGCCCAATAAAATGAATTAAAAAAAGCAAAAAATTATGATAGAAAATGGCAAAAATGCATGGTGCATTATTCAAAAATACACAGTAAATGCTATAAAAACGAACACCAAGCTCGATATGAAAATAGAAATCCACCATTCCAAAAGATTGTTTTCTCAAAGCGTGATTAATTCAAAAAGTGTTGGCCATAGGGTGCTATTTTCAACGAGATTTTTGAATTTTTTAGATCAATTTTTTAATTTTTTGGAGCACAATATTTTTTCTGGTGTACAATTATTTTTTTCGATGCACGTTTTTGAATTAATAGGAGGTCATTTTTGAATTTATTGGAGCAAACATAAATAAGACAATCACAATGAGTTGTTGTTTTATACCAGGTCGTTAATCCAAGTCTTCTTTTGAGTGCCCTGTTTCGAGCTGTTTGGAGCTCCTTTGCGTTTTGGTGAGATTTGTGAAGTGGAGAACTTACAAACTCGAAAAAATACCTCTTTGGTGGAACTTAGGCAGGATTTTGTTTTTAGCGTGGTGTCTGGCGTTGAATTAACCGATGATCATAAACTCACTTTACCAAAGGACAGTATCTGAAAATTATCCTTGAAATGTCGAGCGTGAGATCTCTCGATAAAATGTCATAGCTGATCCGATGTTTGTGCCACCCAACGCTTTATCGTGGTTTGGTACGATTTTGATGATCTGATACTTCACACGTGACTCGTGAGCTTCGTCAGCGTATTTAAAATATAGATTTGTGAAACCGCGTGTGAAACGAGGTCAAATTGTTAATAAAAAATGTCTAAGACAAATGATTCACATGGTCGTTTGACATGGAAAATGTATTGGCATACGTTACAGTTAAATCGAGAATAATTCTCAGTTTGGACGAATCGTTGTTTGTGCACATAAGAAGTGAGGTTATGGCGTCGGATGTATGGAATAAATTGAAGACTTTGTTAGAGGCTTCACTCGAACGATAGGCTTATGGCGACGGTTGATCAACATCATGGTATCGATTTAGGCAGATTATCTCATAAAACAACATAGGTTGAAATAATCTTCCTAAATCGCTAACCATATTCCCAGATTGGATGAGACATCATCGATGACTGACTAGGAAGTTTCAATATTTCGGATGAGTATGGAATACAAAACGCTTATCATGTAGGATTGGAAAGCAGTATCGGCGATATAGTAATCATGGTAAAGATGAAGCTTACTGATATGCATGGAGGACGCACGGGATCAAATGCATTCTACGGTGGATTTAAGTCGTATGATTGCGGTAATAATCGCATGGAAGTACAAAATCGAACGGAAAGAAAAAACCGTCTAACATTACGTGTTTTAATTGTGGGCAAAAGAGCCACAAGAGTTCCAATTGCAAATCTCCGAAAATTGCAAAGATGGCGGCCGGAAAAACGGACTCAACCAACGATACAGCATTTATTCCTATGTCGGCAATAAGGAACTCTGCATATTGGTATGTCGACAGTGGTGCCATATGACTCACGACAGACATTTGTCGCCTGATTTCAAGGAAAATGCCAACGGTGGAGACTTAAATGTCGCAAACAATGAGAAGCAAAAAGTGAAGTTATCCAAGCTTTGAGTTCAAGAAAATTATTCATCAAACGACTTGCACGAACACACCGCAACAGAACGGATGAATCGTACATTGATCGAACATGCGCGTTGTATGTTAGCCGACGCCGATTTGAACAAGGGTTTTTGGGCTGACGCCGTCAACACGGTAGTCTATGTATTGAATCGTATGATGAATTGATCTGCAGGCGGAGTGCCTAATTTGGACTGGCGTTCCAAAGGAGAAACGAAGGAAATTGGTCCAAAAATCGCAACAAATGTTATTTATGGGATACCCTGACAAACTAAATGGTTTTAGCTGTTATGATCCGGAAGATCATTTTGTTTTAGTTGGGTCAGTTGGGGTTAATGATACTCGAGCAAAAATTGTAAAATCGCCCAATACTTCTGATGAATTCTACGAATCAGTAGATGATGAGGAATGTGGAATGTCATCAGACATAAATTATGTTCAATCGAAGTCCAAGACGAACCTGACCGTGCCCAATTCTCCAACAAGGAAATCGAAACGCACCCCTAAGCTGGTGTAAAATCGTGAATTTGTTTATGTATTTTTATGGGCGCCATAACCGCCTATTTGCAAGGCGATCTGGAAGAAGACATTTACGGGAATATCGAACAACCAGACGTGTATTGTGACAAGACAGGATGGGACTGCAAACTGATTAAGGCATGGACTAAAGCATAAAGCATTGCCATATACGAACTTTAATTCCTTTTCTAAATTGTCCATAATTTCGTTATTTTTCCAAATGTCTTCCATTATCACAGCTCGTTATGATGTGTCAACATCATTGCTCCCGGTATGGGCTAATTGGAAAGTGACCGTGACGGTCATCGGCCTAGTTAGAACGTTGACCGCCAGGTGACAGTAAAACCACAACCTCTGTAACGAGCCTAGATATTTACACATCAATTCCCGTGAGTGCAGCATCGCGCACACCAGTTTTTTTTCTTAATAAAAATGTCATCTTTACGTACAAAATGATAAACTAAGCATTTTATGATATATCTTTCGTTTCTAATTTATTTACCGACTTTTGCGGATTGACTAACTTATTTTAAAAAAGTGTAGATAATTAATTTACCTTTAAATCTGATATATCATTTAACCGCATCAGTAAATTATAACATAAAATATGTTCAATAATTTGAGAGTGTTCGATTTTTTTTGTTTATTCTTTTTTCCAAAAATCATATCTCAAAATCCTATTCATTCAACACAAAATATTTCCATTTTCAGGTTTAGCGGGCCAAAACAATTTTTTTATTATTTGTGTGCCTAGTGTAATTAATTTGTTTTTTGCAATAGTGCGTCGCACTACTTCTTGAGTGAGTGGTTCAAGAAATATTCGTCTAAAAGCAATTCATCTAAATACAATTCTAAACTCAAATCGTACATTTTCAAAAGTATTTTGTATATACAAAATTTTACGATCTAACAAATCATCGGCTTTTAATGTTTTCGATGATTTTGTATTCAAAGAATTAAAACAAAAATCATCTTCAAAAATATTTATTTGTTTTCTTCTAAATTATCTAACATAAGACATAATTTTAACTTAGTTTCTAGTTTATACTATATAAAATTGTATATGATTTTCTTAAAAAAGATATAGGTAAATACGTTTGTGTCCTTAAATCGCTATAAAAAATATGTATAAAATATAAACGTGTATATAAAATATATATTAAATATAAATTAAGTGGTTGCTCCTCAATTATTGTCTAGATCTCCTCAGATACTCAACGACGGTCTCTTCTTGCGGTCTTTTGTGTTCTTGCCAAATATATTGCCCAAAACCTGCAATAAAAAGGTAAATAAATATATATCGTTCAGATGTGCCAGAAAATATAAAGCAAATCTGAGACTTACCTTTGACACACTGTTAACGCCCAGCTTTCGACGAATGGGCAGCGCTCGGAGCAACTGCACCGAGCGAGCCTCACGCAGAAACGACTGGAAGGCTAAGGATACACCAGCGAAACTTTCGGCAGCGGACACTTCGTAGAATTGGCAAGAGAACTTTAGAGACAGTTCCTGTCCCTCGTTGACGGTAATTTGTCTGCAAAAAGGGAATTATACTTTTAATTATATTATATATAGGCAAATAATATATCTCAGCTCTAAATACGATAACGATCTATATAAGAGAGTTGACTGTAATTTCACTTGACAGAAGAATGAGTATTTTTTGTGTATATCCGTCAACGCTATTAGCATGCGGTTACCGCATACATACACATACTCTTAAGCATAATTACTCATGCAGATACAGTATCGTGCAGCATATATTATTTATACTATACAATTATTTATAGATACATTTTACATATAAAAGCACCGTCTAATTGCGAGTGCCTTCGATAAATTGCAACGCGATTATTATTATATTGTCGAAACAATAGCCACATACTAATAAATTAAATGTTCCTAATGATGTATGCACTTGACAAGGAGCACATATGCATACATGCTATTACGGATGCTGATAAGCATACATATTTTATTTGTTTGTGTGTGTGTGTTTACGTTTATAGTCGCCGCCGCGTACATATGGGTTTATCCAGCATAATATCGAACGGAATTAAATTCAATATTATAATATGTAATAAATATAAAGGTGAGGCCTATTAACTTTTATATGTAAAAGAGCAACCAACTCTAGAATCTAGATAAATATTTCATTAAAAAAATCACAATTATAACAATTACCTCGAATGGTCCAGGTCACGCTTGTTGCCCAGCAACAGGGTGGTATAGTAGGACGGTAATTTCAATTTGGTTAACTGCTGCAAATAGTCTTCGGCTTCCGAGAAGCTTGTCTTGTCACATATCGAATAGACCACCAGGAATGCGTCACCCCAGCGCAGATGCTCGTACAGGCATCCGGTTTTCTGCAATAAAAAAATAAAATTGTGCACGCATTTTCAATTAATTATATAAATACATTGTAATATAAGTATCATTTATATTATTAAGTTATATGTTTTGTTTGTTTTTAAATAATGCATCTCTCGGGTTTCACGACGTATGAACGTATCAGTTTTCTAAACACAGGCATGCCTTTGTAATGCATAATATAAATATATATAGTATAAATTAACAGCACAATATCACGCTTCTCACGTGCACAACTGCACATATTGTCGACTGCAAACTGCACTTTAGGTGTGTGGTGTTATGCCCAACGCAATAGTTTATGGCACAATTCGAAATCAAGATTATTCGAAAATATTATTGACATTTTATACTAAATATAATACAATATTTCGTAATTGCACCTATTACCTATATGATATTTCTGTGAATGAATTTTGTTCAGTTGTGATTGATTTTTTCAGTAAATAAAATTAATTATTTTTTGTAGGTTGTAGTTGAAAAAAATTAAATATTACTGGAAAATGACTCCCTCTTGGACTAAGAAGATGGTTTATTTTTATATTTTTTTGGAAATACATAGGCTTTAAAAATAACAGATAAGCGTGAAATTAAAACACATTGGGGTTCACCTCACTTCACCTCCGCGTGGAATTTTAAACGTATTATAACTTGTTCTCGTTCAGAAAATGTATGTCAATTAGACAAGAGATGATCTTCTTTCCCGTTGCTTAGGAGGTTTCACTAAAACATCTAATGAAAGCCTCAATGCCGTCGTTTAGACTAGCAGATACAGATTTAGATTTTTAGCTAATGATCAGTTCTTAATTATACAATTTATATCAAACCGCAAACCGTTCAGCATCAAAACATCGAAAAAGCGGTCAGAAGGACCTTGCATCACTCAGAAAAGAAGCAAAAGAGTAAAATGAATAATAGGAAGGGCAGTTTTATGGTTCTGGAATAGCAGTGAAAAGAAAAAATACCAAGCCGTTATTTTAAATATTTTATATTAGTAAATAAGTTTTGAAACTTTAAAAGCGTTTTTTTTTCAAAACTGTTACTCGCTCAATTTTTGTCCGATTCACTTGAAATGTTAAATGAAACTTCTTAAATAAATTATTTACTTAAGTACACACGTTTTTAAAGATTGATAAATAATTAAAATTGTTGTTAACAAAAAGTTAAAACCAATATTTTTTTTTTGATCCATTGAAGGAGGAGATTACAAGAAAAAAATCCCAATCAGTTTGCTTGGGTAGTATAACCTCTTAAGAAAATTAAGAGAATTCGCATTTCTACTTTTTTAGCTTACCATTTAAAAAAAACAACAAAATAATTCACCATAATAAATAATAAATCCAAACAGTTTTTTGTTGTAAATATTATGTTCATACCATGTTTCCCAACCCATGATTTTAAATCTTTTTTAATTTTAATATCTTCTTATATTGGTATATGGACATTTCGCCGAATGACATTTCGCCGAATGAGCCATTTCGCTGAATGAGCCGAATGCCGTTTTACCGAATTGTGAAGTAAAAATCTTTAACATTAAACTTATTATTTTGTTTGCATAAATTGATTTCTAAACATGTATGTAGAATATGCTGGTAAAGTGTTTTTCCAATTATCGAAGAGGTTGGAAAGTTACAGCAGTTAGAACTTTAAATATAATATAATAGCAGTTACAAAGTTTTAAAACGTTTTTCTTTAATCTGCGTTTTTCACTAGTATCCTCGATATCTAAAAAGCCGTTTGACCAACTGTTTTTAGATTTTATTGGTACGAGTATATACGGCACATGTATAACCATCAATTCAACTAAAATTGAATTGGATTTTTTTTGTTTTTTTTTTATTTCTTTTTTTTTCTTATTATTTTTGTATTTTTTTAAAAAATACACGTAGTTTGCCGAATTTGTACCGAACTTTACCGAAGAAATTGCACTTTTCGTTACACATTTTTCATCGTTACCCCCGACAAAATTATGTTCAATAATAAGAGCTGTTTTTTCGGGGTGCTGGACGGAATCTTCCAAAAAATCCACAATGACGAAATCCACAATTTTTATTTATAAATCCACAAAGTCGAAATCCACAAAACCGAAATCCTAAAAAGCAGAAATCTACCATACGAAATCCCCTGAGACAATACTTTTTGTTTGTAGTAACCTATGCCTTTGCAAGGTTTTTAATATTTTATAACAAAAATGGTTTTTGAAAAGAGATTTCAATCTAGTTATCATTATCAAAGTGTATTTTTTTTACGCAATTATCTTTTAACTTGTATTGTGCGTACGAACATGGAAGTTCACGTTACTAATTCACAAAAAGAAGGCAAAAAGTTATCTGTAGATTGATATATGTTTAATTTTAATTTTAAACGTAAGAGTTTGTTATGCAAGTATAATTTAATACAGTGCTTCAAAATGGTAAACATCGTATCTTAAAGAAAAACCATAAACACAAACACGATCCGAAGTCGTCATTCATTACCAATTCACCAAACAAACGCAGAATTGAAGAGGATAGCATTACGCACGTGCAAAATTGACATTCGTCCGTATTTACCGACAAATGCATCACAAAAGAAAAAAGTTATTCGAGTACGAGCCACCAAAGGAACCCAACAACCAGTTACACTGGAAGAAATCAATGTTCCTGACCATCTAAAAAATGTTGAATGTATGATTGATATGATTAACCATAGCCAAAAAATATTCGCATTTGCCCTGCAAAGTTGTAAGAGTCGCGTCATGGCAAATTAAGACTCCTAACCATCGGGGATGTGTTGTGAGTGTTAGGGCACAGTAGCTCCAATAGGAGTAGCAAATCACATTACACATTACTTTACAACCTGTAATGGTCAATTAATCCGGTATGCGGCATCGCACACAGGCCCTATGTCCTACAACGGGTTCAGGATCCAATGAGATGGGGGCATTAAAAGAGACAATGGGCAATTATTAAAGGTAAACAGTTGCCGAAAAATATATTTCTAAAAATGGCATTATTGTTCCGTTATTCCAAATCAATAACTTATTTTAGAATTTTTTTTTGTTTTATTATTTTTAATTAATTTAATTTTGTACAAAGCGATACATATACAGCCACACAGGTGGTGCTTGTTGTTTTGTTTAAATTCGACTATGATAAATATTTTTTCTTGTCATTATCGTAACGAGTTATATGAGTTTGATATTTTTTGATAATATGAAAAAAATCGAATGTTTTACTGAATCGATTTAAACTTTTTTTTTTAGAATCGACCAGCTTTACCAAATTGTAGACACCAAATTGTTTGCGTTACCAAATTGTTTGCGATACCAAATTGTTAGACATCAAAAAACGAAAAATGTATGTACCTGGATTCGAACTCACGTCCTCTGGGTTTAGAGACAGTAACCTAGACCACTGCTACAACTATTACTTTGTATATCCAAACGATTTCAAAATAAAAGCTAAATTATTTCTAACTCTGACAAAGTTGCGCTTAATCGAACAATTGCATCAAACTATGGCTCAGTTGGTCATGCTACAAATAAAAGTGGTTCGAAACCCGTTTATAGCAATTATGATTGCTATTTTTATTTAATAGTGACTATAGCTATTAAAAAATACATAAATAAAGCTATAATTTAATAATGAATTTATAGTTCAACTATATTTTTATAACCAAATTATAGTTATGTTTAAAAGCAAAATGTTGCTACTACCAATCGAGCGAATGTAATAATTATTATAGGTACTGTGGTTATGAGTGAAGTACTAAACAGCATAACCAAACTAACTGAAACTGGTAATTGATTGAATGTCCCAATCCTTAAATTATAAACACTCAAAAAATATTTAAGCAATAATGAAATCGAGAAAAAGACGCCAAAATTGAGTTGAAATTTATCTATATTAATGGATTATGATTAGGATTAAATTTATGCACATTTACAGACGGTCAGATTGAACTTAAACTCATGCTTTTATTCCTTTATTTTTTTACATTTTTGAATGAATGCTGAGACAATAATCAATACATAAATACATATGCTGTTATATTATATCTTCCAAATTCGATAGTCTGTCAGATTGTATACCCTTATGAAATATTGAAATCCATCTCGCGGAGCCAGTGAAAAACAAATTTAATGTGTCGTCTCTGAAAATTGATGCATACTGGACCTTTTTTCTAAAATAAAATCTGTGTTTTGATCAGACGAAATTAAAGCATTTTGTATGAAAGCTCTTCTTTTTTTAGCTAATTATTCTTTTATTTTAATAGCTTATCCAACAATTACTGTGATATTAAAATAAAACAAAATAGAACCTTAAAATGATATGCTATAAAATAATAATATTAATCACGTATTATATGCTACAAAACTAAAACTTAACTCTTACAGCAAAGTTAAGTTGGAATAATTAATATATGCACATGTAATAAGCCAAAACTAAACACACAAAAAAACAAAACGATCCATCATTTTGGGCCCACGCTCCTGATCTTTTCTTGTGTACTATTGTGTAGTATACATACATAAATACATGATTGTGGCACGCTTTTAATCCTTTTGTCTGCATGCGGTTTTTGCATAATTAAAATTGAATTACTGGCGGATCCCATGCCCGCATGTTGTGTACAATATATTAATTGCGTATTACACTTCTTCTTATGTACTATATATGCAAACCCAATGAGATATGTGTTTGCCAAGAAATTTCCTCGGAAAAACATTATTTTACTCATACTTAGCACGAATTTTTTATCGAGTTTATTCAGATGATGATAAATAATATTTTCACATGAGGTCAACCCTGCATGGAGATTAGATTGATAAGAAATATTGTCGTAATTTATTAGTATAATTATTATCATCGTCCCAAAAAATACAAAAAATAAAATAAATGTGAAGGGTTAATGTTTAACCAATATTTTATCAAAATGCATGTAACAAGATTTTCATGTCATAAAACAAAATTCTAATAAAAACTCAAATTATATTATTCAAATCTTATTCATATATAAATCACACACATTCACGTTTCTAAAATAATTCCAGAACCCATATTATTCTTATCACGAAAATAAAAAAAAATGTTATTTTCAACAAGTTTATCTAAAATTACACAAATAAATGTATCTGAAATTCCATATCTTGTTTGCAAACAATAACCATCTTTAAACAGTAACGTTTTTTATTGCCTATATTATTTCAATGTGCTTTATAAGTGTGTGTTTGTAATAAATGTACCAAAATAACTCGTATACGTGTGTTTTAGCTTCTAACTAATAAATCTTAAAATATAACTGGGCCAACTCGACCTTCTGTGGGTATATCATATACAAATATTATTTACATATTAACCATCAAAGCCTACACTTCCAAGAAAGTTTTGCAAGTTATAAGTATTGAGCATACAACATATGAACGGTTATAATAGTACCCATCAGGCACACGCATACACATAAACAAATTTACGATTCTGTATATTATTTTACATAAGCTCGTCTTTGCACAACTTTACAAATTCTGTATGTATATATGTATATATATATATAATATGTATTATGTTTGTATGCAAAAGCTCAATTCTCTCTACTGTCGTTTCTATACAATTAGGCGCATAAATACCGTTGAAACTAATTAAAGTCAAATTTAAAAGGTGAATGTGTTTAACGTGATTTCGCGAAAGGCTTTTTCGTGTGAAATCGCTCATGATTTTCAGAGAAATTTCTATATTTATATATATATATATATATATATACTATATATATAATAAGAGTGGGAGACAGCGAGCAATTTCCTCTAAGCGTTTCAATCGCACTAAAAGCTAAATTTCGCGAGCGTGTTTTAGATTAATTAGCGCACCCCTGGTGCAATATATACAATATCACTCTTCTTTGCGTTGCGTGTACTATTAATTAGTATAAAGTACAGATTATATGTGTGTAACACATGCAATAGGGATAGATGGGGGTGGCTCCAAGAATGCGTATACACTTTGAGACAATTTTCCTAACAGACGGGTCGTAAAGGCACCGCATTTTGGTCCGATAGTCCAGAGATTTGGTTCGCACAGATTGAGGCTCAGGTGAGAACGGACATCCGAAAGTTCAATAGTTCAATAGTGGAACGAAAATCACAGATGAATTCCTGAAGAAAATGTCGCTACAAACCCTTTCGCAGCTGGTTCGAGATATCTTTTAACCACGAACCTCGACCTCTTTCCTCTCGCCGCACTGGTAGATAAAATCACGTAGGTATGTCAGTTCACAAATGTTAACAAAAACAAGGGATCTGAGAAACCGCAACACGAGTTCTGCGGGTAACACTACAGTTAGGCAACAAAATGCAATTACCCGTACAAAAAACTAATTACCTTACTGTCGCCAGTTGTATATCTTTTTTAAAACATTCCATAATTTTTGTTGGCGACAGCCAATCGACATCTCATAGGCATAGGGCCAGTGTGCGATGCCGCACACCGAATTCATTGACCATTACGGGTTCACAGGACTGGTCAGGTCATGCTAATGTGCTGTTGTGTTAATCCTATTGGAGCTACTGTTCTCTAACACTAACAACGCATCCGCGATGGTTGGAAGTCTTAATTTGCCCTCACGCGACTCTAACAACTTTGCAGCGCAAATGCTAATATTTTCTCTATACACTGAGATCTTGCTATTTATATTCAACGCCGTCATACACATATTTACAGGGTGCGTGTGTATATCTTAATTGATGGCATTAATGTTCCGTCATTCCGAATCAACCGCCAACCGTCGGCGAGTGCAGACGTGTTTTTATGCGTGCGCAAACCGATTTTTGAGCGCGTTGATTATTACCAGGTAAGCAATGTAGCACGGTGGCGGATGAACTCTTGACAGAGTCAACGGCAGCGTGCCCGCATCTGAGTGCTTCTTATCTCGGTAAGGATCCTCAGGAAGCTTGTTTAAAAGCACCTCGGCCTCAAAACAAAAGCGGCATGTTCAAGTCTTACTGTATTGCAAAATTTAATGTCGGTAGTTTTCTCAGGGAGAAGGTGGGAAGACGATTGTGAACTGTCAAATTAGTTTGTACAGTCACATACATACAATACTAAGTTGACAAAAACTTGTACAGTTCGGGTGTTATGGTGGCCACTCTCAGGTTGCGAACGGCAGCTTTAGTGCAAAGGTGACCCAATCGTTTGCTACACTCCCTAGACGTTGCTAGACTAAAAATCCCTGAGGTCAAGCAACGGTGCTTTTTAGCACATCGTCACGATGATGTCGACTCAATGCTGGAGAATCTTGCGATTTCTGCGGCCTTCGGATCACCGCAAAGAAGACGAAGGAAATGCGGCTTAACACAAGCGAACGGGTGCAGCCAATCCAACTCAACGGTGAACCCGTTGAGATTATTGATAAATTCTGCTACCTCGGAAGCTTGTTAACTGTTGATGGAGGCGCAGACATTGACATCTGTGCCCGAATCAACAAAGCCCGCTCAGCCTTGGTTTCTGATGCCCTATGTCCCGAGTAGGGATCAAAGGAATTTATATATATTTTGAAATTAATTAAAACTGTCTTTATTTTTTGGCTAGAAAATTGGTTTATTCAGCTTCCGTTACACATAATAGAGCTTCCATTTACCTAACAAGATTTTTCGTATATAATATATATTATATAACGTATATGTATTTATATAATATAATATATAATATATTTATATGATGTATATAAATATACATTGATAAATATACACATTCATTTCAAATATTGTTGATGGTACTTTACGTATATTATTAAATTTATTGAAATTAGTGTTTCATTTGGTTGTTCATAATAATTATATTTTTCTAAATACAAAAGATATGTTCAAGAAATAGTTTATATAAATTAATTTAGTCATTTACTTATGTATGTTTTCATCTAAGTCCAAAAAAAATCAATAAAAGTATTACATAAATGGACACAAAATAATAAATTGATTTTCTTTATTTTACAACTCTTCGCAAATTAATTGATTATTTTTATTTTTTTAGTTCACATTTAACAATAATTAAATAATTAATAAACATCGAATACTCAATTTAATATTTTTAACTAATTAATAATTATTAATATAATTGATAACAAGCGTATAATGTTGTAAATAATGAGCTATATTTTTGTAAATTCAAACTTCAATTATTTCTATAAATGGATATACCACTCTCTGTTGTTTTGCTTTGGTTCTTACAGATTTAACAGACTTAAAAACCTAGCTAAAATTGTGATATGGTTCTAAAGTCAGAACTATCCTTGATCAAAAATTATTATGCATTATTTTCTATAAAGTTTGTATTGTTTCCATCGTTCTAAAAAAACAATAATAAAATAAGATTTTGCCCAAAAATTGACAGCTTATAATGCTAATAATTTACATAGAATACACATATCACACGACGACACAGTGCTTTTTTCTAGAGTTTTAAGTTTTTTCTTAGAAATTAGTACATGAAAGGCCTTATATTTATATTTATATCGAACGTAGATGCAACTACAGTGTTATTTAATCTAGTTTGTTATATATAATTTGATTACATTTTGTGTATAATGTGTACAGCTTGAAACGATTTTGAAAGTAACGGTTTGTTCAGATTTTGCTTTCTTTTGGAATCCTGTTTATTTTTCTAATACGATAATCTTTATAAACTTTTAATTAAACTTATCGATTTTATTGGCCCAGATTCGCCGGACTCAAAACTAGCTCAGACTCTAGTGGGTGCGTGAAAGATACTGTAGGCGCGCTTTCAGCCAGACTACTGCCATTCTGTGGTTGTGTCCGCAATGGCTCCATTAGGAAAGAAGGTTGCAGAAGAAGTGGTTGTTGATGGTTTTGTTGTGGTTGGTCTGGTAGAGAAACTCGTCTTTGCAATGTAGGTGATGGAGTAACAACCATTAATGATGTCTCCATTAGAAGCGTATCTGAGTCTTTTGGTTTAACTTGATTGACTGGTTCTCGAGTTCTTAATAATTTGTTGGGTCGACTTTCAGGAATGTTAGTTGTTTCAATGTTGATGCTCGTATCGATGTTCTCCTCGTCGTCGCTAATGCTGTATATTTCTAAACTTACGTCCAAAATTGGCTGTAACTCCAAAGAAGATTCACCTAAAAAATAAACAAATTGTGGTTTTAACATTTTATTGGGTATGTACTTTATTATAATTAATTTGGCTGGAAATTATCACAACGTTAAAGAGGCTTGATTGCAAAAATATAAAAATATATTAATGACCTTTATTAGGCTGTGCTATATTAACCAACTTAATGTAATTATGAATAAGTTGATAAATTATTTGTATTAAAACAAATTATTATATTTAGCTTGCTGATAGGAGGTCGCCGGTTCGATCCCGGCCGGGCAGACCGAAGTGTTTTTCGAATGTAACACTTTAAATCAGTAGGTTCCACTTGCTGTTAATAGCCTATTTTTGAAATAGGTTATTAATTTGGAATATCGGAAAATTAATGTCATCAAATAACATATACACACGCACCATGTACGAGTATAGAATGCAAAGTGTATGATGGCATTGATGATTCACGATTCCGAATATAATTAGCAAGATATATCTCAGAGCATAGAGATACCTCAAAAATATGGACATTTGGCCTGCAATGTTGTTAGATTCACGTCAGGGCAGGCTTCTAACCATCGGGAATGGAATGGTCATTGAATATGTCCACAAGGATCTAATAATATGAGATGAGTCTGAGGCTTTTATATTATATAATGTCCTTTCTATATTACAATTGCGAGACATGAAAGAACCTAAACTCATTTGATTGGCAAAATATAAAAAATAGCGAAACGTGCTTATGGCAATTAAGTATTTTTAAATACACATACCAATACACCTGTGTATTGGGTTTAGTTTATAGGTAACTGTCGATTCAATTGCTCATGCTCGACTCTGACGTTACTACTATTATGGATTTTATTAGCTCGAAGAGCGCCAGGAACCAAAAAAAACAAAAAAAGTTTTTATATTGCCTTTTTCGTAATTTTGAGATATCAAGGGGAACACATTACAAGGTTCAATAAGTTTAATTTTGTTTTATTCCATAAATTGTTAGCTTAACAAATCAAGAATACGCTGCTAAAATTTCGAAATTCGAATTCGTTTCGTTTAGATTTTATTGATAATCATCGCGCGAACCGACATAATCGACGATTTTTTTTTTATATTTGAAAATGAAAATGATGATGTTCTGAATTTTTTTAGTAAGGTCCTTCAGATCTTTCAAACTTGAAACGAGATTTAGACATGCATAAGCATGTGTCAGTTTGCTTAATGTTTAGTCATTTTGATGTAAGAACTTGACAGATATTTGTTTAATTCCTTATTGTATCTTGCATGTTTTAATGTATGAAGCAGTATGAAGAAGTAAGTAGATCACTTCCTACCATTATGACCTTTATCAGTAATACGTTATTTATATCAGTAGGAACTTACAGTTTTTTTTTAATCAAGTCGATCAGAATAAAATTAAATGGAAACACTTCCGTCTGCCTCATTCGGCCTCCTCCGGTTTCTATCAATTTTTCTGCGAAAAAAGGCATTGAAATAACACGTGACATATCAGAAACTATCTCAATTAAATGAGCTCGAACGTATAAAATTAAAAGTATATATTATAAGGGAAGTTCGTATTCTTTTTATCGAAATATGAATGCAAAAAAGATTCGAAAGGATTTTTTTTCTTAAATCCATCAGATTAAAATTTGGCATAAGTGCATAATTCGGAAAGAGCCCGGATTTCACAGGCAGTGAAACACGAGGCAGAGAGCATCCATGAGGTAAGATTGAAGAAAAGGCAACACAAAATTGTTATTTTGGAATGTCGGTCGAAGTAATTTAATAAACATTGTTTACTTTGTGTAGACTTGAGTTAAAACTTTAAACGTTTTTTTCTCAAAATGGCATTGTTTACTGTTTCAGATAATCCAGTTCGTCAGAGTGTTGGTCACTGCGAAAATATAATTAAAGTTATAATATTATTATTTTGATAGTTTTCAATAAAAAAATCCTAAAAGATTTTTAATGTCTATGGAAAATGATCATTATAAAAAATCCTAAAAATGGCCCATATTTTTGCAATACAAGTGGGGTATCCCACTGGGTCGTTGAAGTGCACAGACCGTCTTAATGTCTTACATATAGTTTTCTCCGGTTCATTAATAATTGGTACAGCTCTGATTGATGTTTCATCCTGTTCATTGTGAAGATATAGTGAGGTCGTAGCTATGTGGCGAAGCGCTTCCATGCCATCGTGACCTTCATCTGGACTTTCCTTCAGTTCCTGCAATCAATCAATCAAAAAAGCGTAATTATTTGAATGAGTATGAATTGATTATTTTTATGTTTATATTACTTGGGGACCCCTGGCGATCGAAACTCGTTTACTGTCTGCACGAAGTAAGGAAGTGGTGTGATCTGCATCTACTTTTGCATTTTTCTTTTTTAGTCTTCTGCTATTTGAAGACAAACAGTGCGATGGGCATATACAAAACAAAATTCGAAGAATACAGCAAAATAATCCGATGCCTTGAAGAAAAAATATATATTTATTTGTCATGGTTCCTTTTTGGAGAATAAAATAATTATTTAAAATAAAAATAACAAGTGCGTTGGTCTTTTTGGGTGCATTGTAGTGTGACAATTGTATGTAAATACCTATAAGCGATGGTCCTATTAGTCTTAATTCAACCGTTTTAAAACCCTTTTCTCCGGTTCCAACGAATGCTATTACTAAACCGATAGCCACTGTACCTAATCCAACGTACAGGAAGGCATTCGCAAATGAACTAGGGCCTCTTAATACACCTAAGAAATCATCATCGTCGGAGGAGCCGCCCAGAGACGAATCGTGTATCTAATTAAGTGTATAATATATATATAAATCCAGTTTAGTCAAAAGCACAATAAATTTTAAGAATACATACATACATATTATATGTATAATTGTAATTAAAGATATAACATATTTAAGTGAAGTTACCCGATTCCTTTTGACCCATCTGCGATGACAGGAAGCTGAGTTTTCTTGAACACTACACCTTCGACCACGTTCAAGCCACGCCGCTCGTCCTTGTGCACACTAGATGAAACAAAAATACAAGCTATAATTCACTGCAAAAGAAAAACAGCAAACAACATCAAATCCACAAATGTAACTTAGCAAAAACATTAATTAATTTAAGCATTATTCTTACATACAAATAACATTTTATTATTTAATTATTTAGACAATATATCAAGAAAACATTCATCATCACATCACATTTAAAATCATTTATAGAAACATGCATTATGACTGAAAGACAAGTGAGAAATAATATGTTCAACTAACATGTACATCGGAAACACTATAATATTTATTTTATAGACTTTATATAATACATAGATGCAGAAAACTGAATAATACCTAAGCCTAGAAACATTTTCAAATTTAAAACCTCAGCACGAACTAACCTCTGAGCCATTCATACACTACATTCTAAAAATATGTTTTCATATTATATATTTATTGTACAAGCTGGTTTAAATTTTATATACAATACGAGGAGTATTTATGTGCAATGCTTATTTATTTACATACATTTGTTGTGTCAAGTGACACTACTTCAATTTCAATGCGCGTCTGTGTATAAAAAAGCGACTCCCACTTTCTGGTGGCTCATTCATTATCAACCGTGTACAATTTCAAGATTTGTATGTTTGTATTTATTCTTGCAAAGGAGTAAACTATTGAAAAGGTTTGGATAAGTTGACATTGTTGTATCTTAAATTAAGTTTTACAGAATATTTTATATTTCATGATTATTATTACTGATATTATTAAAATAAAAAAGAAAATTATGTATTATATTGTAAAGTAGGTATGGAGTGGTTTTCAGATCAGACAAACACTTATATATAATATTTGCCAATAACTAAAAAAACAAATATTACCCATTTTATATATATATAATATGTGAAGCTTAAAACTAATTAAAAACTTGTGATTATCAACATAGAAAATCAATTAAAAAATAGTATTTTAAGTACAAGATTTTAAATCTATATATCGATAACTTCTAGGCAGAACATAGTAACCAACTAATGACACATTTTAATAGTAGCGAAAACAATGAAAGTAAAATAACAATAATTAAAATATTGATTACAATTTAATAGATGAATAGTAAGATATTTCGAAAGGATTGATATTTAATAATTTAGATAAACTGGCAGCCGAAAGAAGTATGGGATAAATTGTCAGTGTTAATGTAATATAACCTTCTAAATTACTAACAAGAAAAAAACTTGGAATTCAAGTAAAAACTCGGAATTGAATGAATACAGAAAAATAAATTTATTAAACATTTAGGATCTATCTAAACATAGTTTGAATGTACTGTAGAATTTTAAATTAGAAATCAAAAATTAGAATTTAAAATTAAACACATGATGTTAGTCTAAATAGAAAAAACATTTTTTGAATATGTAAACTCAACATAGAATTTATATAAAACTTTTTTCAGGGACACGCTCTGCGTCTGCACATACTTTGAAATCCACTGGCATTTAGAAAATGTGTTCAAGTACATATTTTATATACAAAACTCAATTTCTAAATCTAACATACATAAACACATATAGCCAAAACAGGAAGGCAATTGCGTGTTATAATTTAAAAATATACTTTACGAAAAAAATGTCACTGCATACAAAATAAAGTATATCGTTATGTATACAAAAAATATATATATATATTAGTCTGGATCGAAATTAATTTATTTTGTTATCAGGAATTATATTTGTTTTTATTAATTTGTATTTCTAGAAAAAAAATACCACTCGAATAAAGGAAAGTGTAAATGCTCAATGTGCTGCTGTGGAGGATAAATGCTTAAAGCGTATCAAATTGATACCAAAGATAACACCCAAGACGCTAAACTACGCAAGCTGGAAACTAGGAAACTGGGATAGAATTCGTAGATTGAACGACGTCTTAATACGTAATGTGCACAAGCTTGTCGGCGAAACGGATGAAATATTACTGGAATTGGTAATGAAAATATCCGCTGGAATTCGTTTTGATTTTACCATTGGTGATATTATCAAATGTTTCCGTTTGCGATCAAAGCTAGTTCGTAATGACCTTTGATATTTGTAACATTTAAATGCGAATCAAGGAAACGAGACTTCCATGCTGCGTATTTTAAGTTGAAGAATTTGAAAATACAGCATCTGGGATTTACATCAATGGAAAGGATCTACAATAATGATAATTAAGAAGTGAAGGGAGCAGGTAGAAGAATTTCTACTATTGACCAACTCTACAAACTAGTGAACAATAGTGGAGGAGTTATCGATCGTTGGATTGTATTTGGAAATACCTCGGCGATCAGTCTTTCCACTCAATGTAGCGGAAGTATTTTGAATCTCTCTTCGCCGTATGCAAATTGAATTGCAGTGCCGGCTTGTGCTGTGTTTTATTAAACCTCTTTCAACTTTGATTTTTTTTTATTTTATATTTTTTATAGTTTTATTTACATAAGTATATTGAATTTTATTTTACATTTGCAGTTTTATGTAGTGTGCCTTAACTCCACTACAAACCATATACCAAATACCACAAACCATAACACAATAAAATTAGCAGCTAATATATATAAAATGCCTTTCGTCATCTTGCTGCTAGGCGTACATTAAATGTTTTGAAGCATTTTCTCATATTAGAGGAGCTCTTCAAAAATATTACATTTTATGTGTTAAATGTGTATTTCAAATTGGCAGGGTATATTAGTTAGGTTAAAGACGATCAAAAAAAACTATCAATAAAGACAAACTTTAATTTATGCGGTACGTGAGTTGATGTAATGTGAGCCAGTATAACTTTTTTTATTGTAAACATACAATTTTTGGTAATTTTTAGTTATTTCAGAAATATTTTATATACCTCTTCCACAAACAATAACAATATCAATATTTATGTAACATTTTTGTTATTGATATTTTCTGATGTTTGACATTTATTTTGTATTTCTTAGAGATATTAGGAGAGATTTCTTATATGGTTTTTACCAACACACATGTAAAAGCTAAAGCGGCGCTAGCTATGTGTTTATGTGGTTTTTTTTGCGAGAGGGAGAAACATCATACAATTTTAGCATGTGTACGAGTGAAATGCAGTAAATGGTTCGTTGTTTTTGGTATGGTTTGTAGTGGAGTTAAGGCATTATATGCTTTGGTGTATTATGACATGTTGGTTACCATTTTTTACATTTTGTAATATATATTATCATGCTAATATTTTTCTATTCTTCTATTCAAACCTATTTTTATTATGTCACAGCTAAGTAGTGAATCTCTAGCGCATGAATGCTTAATGTCGTAATATCGTATTGAATTCAGCGATTCGTTCTCTGTCAAATTCAATTAATATTTGACATATTAACACCTGAAGTATTTTTCGTAAAATAGATCAATTAAGACGTATTGTACTAAAAACTAATATTAATATTGTTTATGTTTCCGAGACATGGCTTAATCAATCTCACTCTGATGCTATGATAATGATTCCTGGTTTTAGGCTTTTTCGACATGATCGCCATAGATGCTGGGGTGGTGGAGTAGCTATTTATGTAAGAGAAGACATAAATTGTAAATTGATAGAAACTTCTTGCAGCTCTAGCAATCTTGAGTTCATTTTGGTTGAGCTTAACTAACTAACTAGACATAGTCCATTATAAACAAAAACAACTTAGCAAAAGATTGTTATTGTTGTTTAAAAAACGCTTTGCTTTTTTGTTTTATTTTTTAAATGCAATTTTGATATCCTATTTTGTTATTATAGTAATTGAGCAATTGATAATCCTTTTAAAACAAAACATAGTATAATATTAGAAGATTGTTAGATCTATTGATATTAGATGCATTTTGTCATAAAATGTGCATCAAATGTCTACCAAGCTGAACATTTTTAACGACCAACGACGATAGACAAATATTGGTATACTGGTTATAGGTGAACTTACCAATAAAATTGAATGATACCTAATAAAAACGTGTTGAATACGTTTATTTTATATATCGGTAGTCGAATTTGTAATTTCCTGATGTGTGAAACTTATTACATCTCCAATGCCAAACGTTGGTAGATATTATAATAATATAATCATTTTTGGCGCACATCCATAGTTGGTCTAAGCCTTATCTTAAAAGCTTTTTTCTCAAGAATTGTAGAGATGTTATTTTCTGGTTTTAATAGATGTAATTCGGTTGCATTGACGGAGATCAATAGTATTACAGAAAAGGGTGGCAGTGTTCTGTTAAATGTAGTGATTGTATAAACATTCCTTGCACAGCAGGAGTTGAGATAGTATTTGTATACGATTTACTATAGAAGACAACAGTATTTACATGTGTTACTTGTACATTCCTTTGGGCTTTCAATTTTTTTAAAAGTTGCGAAATCTCCCATATTCAAAACTGATATTTCTAACTGCGAGTAGCTATTCTGCCGACTTTAGCTAAACTGTTTAGAGTCGTTAGTCTGTGTAGAGATGACGTCGTCTTAGAAGTACTATATCGGTAAATCAGCATCGTTTTATGGCCGGTCGATCTACTTCGTCAAATTTGGTAAAGTGCATTAACTTTTGAAAATCTCCGCTAAAGAAAGATTTGGATTTCCTATCTCAAGGTGGAATCGTTTTTATTTGAATATTGGTAAATGTAAAACGATGACATCTCCTTGACAAGAGGGTCTGAAATGTCTATCTACTTAAGAAACCATGGTATATTTAATTTCTCAAGCTCTATTCAAATAAAACACACACGAAATGCATGTTCTTATTATACGATAAATTTTCTTTACTGAAAATAAAAAAGTGTTTTAACCTACACTACCTACATACATACACGCAAAGTATACATGTTTTACATCTTTTGAAAGTGCGCCTCAACGTCTATAGAGAGTGCGAAAGAGAGTTACGGATCATTAATTATGCAATATGTAAATTTTAAGTTTAATGAATGTCTAACATTTGAATAAGGTGAACACGCTATTCGAAATAAGTATTATTTTTCAGAAATATAACGAATTTTCTATAGATATGTAAAAGCGATACTACAATATAACATAATGTAATGAGAACATATTATATAACTACTTAAATATAAAATAAAATAAAACACAGAATAACAATTCAAAAAGCATAAATATATTATGTATTAGCAGTGAAAAGAAAACGAAAATCACATTGTTTGTGATGTATTAGGTTCCAAAACATGCCTTAGTAAAAAATCTAGTATTTTAACATAATACCCACTCATTTATTGTTTTAATATCAACCGAACATATACACATTTTCTAACGTTTTAATTTTGAAAAAATTGCTAAATTCAAAGCCACCAGAGTGAACTAAATATTTTACTACAAATATTATGCAAAACTACTTAAATAAAGTATTACTGGTTTCAATAATTCCATTTCCGGCCATTGCGAGAAAATGACTATTAAGTAAATAATTTAACTATTTCTCATAGTTTACGTTTTTTACGATTTAGAATATCTAGGAAGTTTTTTTTGCGTCTATAGATATTTAAAAAATATGTTTATAGTTTTTTTTATTAGGTGAAATGCTGTGGATCAGTGTGAAAAGTCATCCTCTATGTATGTGTGCAGCAGAAAGGCGTTTATGTATGGTAAAGCTAGAGTGGAAGAAAGGCTGAAAGCAAGATAAAAGAAATTGTTATATACAAATGTTAATAAACGTATTTTTTTATATTTAGTTTATTAAAGGTGTTATATTTGTAGTTTCGATAAATGTCTATCGGATTGAAATAATTGTTTAACTTTTTTAATTTAATGCATTTATTTAAACCATATTTGTGCATTCAATATTTTGAAAGATTATTATCATTAAATATAATCTAAAAGTATAATATTAGTAAAGCTAAATTTTATCTCTTTAATTTAGTTGAACATGATTGAATTATATAATTTATAAATACCTAACATTTAGGATGAAGACTTAACCTTTATAAAGACATCCAGCACCAAGTGTGCTCGTTGTAATTTAACATGGAACCAATTGTTATCCGGTAACATAAATTTGCAAGAAGAGAGAGAGAGAGAGTAATTTGTTTTGAGCTGTCAAATAAACGGTACTTTTTTATGGAGGATAAATGCTTTTTTTGGATTTGCGAAGACTATTGCATAATTCAAAGGCTCGGTTTTTAGATTACCTCTTCAACTAGAATTCACTGGTGCGTAAAAAATCTGGGATAATTATTATGAGCCTCGAAAGACCAAGAATTCTTCTAGTTCGATAGAAATCTCAATATGTCAAGTTATATAGGCGTTATAGTACCGTTATATATAATTCTTTTATGATTTTAGGGCGCCATACAATAGCGCTTAAAAAATTAATATCATAAAATAATATTTTGTTATCTTAAATATTTTTGTACGTGTCAAATAATAAATTGAAATATCATCGAGATTTTATTATTTAATAAATGTGGGCACTATTTTTTTACGGAAATTTATTTGGACATTAGGGTATACTATTTCAGGCAGATTTGCTATACGTACGGCTTTTTGATGTAGTACCTATACGATGAAAAAGCATTTAAAATGTATTAGGTACCTACGATCAGATTGTCGTTGTGTAAAATGTTTGCCAAGTGAATTTCTCTCAAGTAGAGCGTTTTTGTCACCGCCGATTTATTTATGGAATCAATTTCAAGGTCAAAAATATGCATTACGTTTGAATTTTTGACACCAATTTTCAGTCCTCGTTAGTGAATTCTTGTCACAGTAAAAACAAAATATGGTATGGTGATCTTTTGAGATATCATAGTTTACGGATAAGTCGTCTTTTTCACAAAGGGAACCTCAAAGTGTCGGCAAGCCAGTTTTCTCGCGCGCCAATAATTGTAGCTTAAAGTGACAACGGATGGTTAAGAACGAATACATTCCTAGTGGTTTAGCAGTATTTAATAAACGTCCAGTTTTGCTTTAAAACAAACACCCGATGCAAAATAAGAGTGCCAAACCAATGTACTTGTTAACTTACAATGTGTGTATAAAGTTATGATGAATATTAAATATGCCTTATATTAAAAATATTTTAACACACATTATTAATCTAAATTGTATGTATGTAATATATTTATATTTATAGATTTTTAGAAGTGTGCAATTATTTTCTTAGTTTGCGCTGTATTAGACATTATGCATTTTTTTATATTATACAAAAAGAATAGGAGGTAATTAGGCAGATTTTTTGGAATACTTTTTTGTGGAAACTTGCCTGTTTATATCAACTATATATATATATTTTATTTGACAACAAAAAAAAAATCGGAAAAAGACCTTCTTAATAACGCCTATTGTGTCACACCACAATGCGTCATTGAGTCATCCATGAAATGTTTAAATTGTGTCAAATATTATATGAGAATTAAAACGCTCTTCCAGTTCCAGGAGTTATTAGTTTTATAAATAAAACTGTCTCTAGCTCAATAAAAACAAAAAAAAATCAAATTTTGGTGCTCTCAAATTATGTATCTAAAACTCAAAACACAAAATTGATTATAGTGAAATAGTTATAATATGTATGCATGTTTATGTGTCTCAAGTAGGCACAGTCGTCTTATCTTACATGAGTTTGCGGTGCCAAAATGTTAATCTGAAATTTCAAAAAAATGCACTTGATTATTGGCTTAAAAATGTCCTCTCATATAATCGAATTGTGTGCATAAATTGTAAAAATAACCCAAACGAAAATAGTGCAGATATTTCTAGGATTTAGTTCAATCATTTGAATAAAGAATGCGCATTAGCCTTTGCATCTTTTGCATCTATGAATCTATTTAGATTATATATAATTAAACTGTGTAATTTAAAAATTAATAAAGACACTGTTATATAGTCTTTTGTATTTAAAAGTTTTTTTTGTATTTAAAATATTGCTAAACACCTTGACGCTGGTATCGAGGTCACCGACCCATGTTTCCGGTGGATATTGTGGAAATGGTCCAATTTGCTTTACCGACACATTGCTGGGAAGGTCCATCAGTCGTCCTTCCTTTTTTAATCGCTTACGTCTTGCCACCCGCTTCTGCGACCGTATCATTAATGCCGCCTGCATGATGTCGGTATACTGTTTAACGCGAAGTTTACACACACATATACATTCGATTTGTATTTAAAAAAAACTTTTATTAACTGTTTATTAAACTAAACTCTTTTTGTCGATTATAACGGTAATCACATTTTCTTGGGAGCGCCATCGACTCGACGACCCTAAATTAATATGGCACCGCGGAAACTGTTCACTTCTTTTTTTCTTGCGTTGTCGACACGTCATTTTCGCAAATTTGAATAAAACCTTTTTTCTTGTTTAATGTTTGCGTGACAATCACATTTTGCATTACATGCGATGACATCTATAATAAACGACACTTTAAATTCATACTTTTATATAGAACCCATCGAATATACATATACATTTACATTAATATAACTATATAAGCCGATTCATGCAAATCAATAATATACAAGTATGTACTGAGAATAATTTTTTTTAGAAAATGTGGATTAATATAACAAAAAACAAGTAAACATTTTCTGTGTACACATATTTTAATTGTATCATGATTTGGGATGTGTAGTTATTTAAATTTTATTGAGCATACATTTTGCAGGTGATATGGTATATTCAGAGTAAATAATTTCGTGTCATTCAAACAATGTCGGTATTCCTGCCAAATCAAATTGCCCGCCTTTCACCCCCCCTCCCCCATTCTCCCCCCCTCCCCCCCCCCCC
>JANSTU010018641.1:0-13901 GCA_027564075.1 Bolitophila hybrida
TGTTCTATACAGGGTGCGTGTGTATATGTTAATTGATGACATTAATGTTCCGTTATTTCAAATCAATAGCCTTTTTTTCAGAAATAGGCTATTAATAGCAAGAGGAACCTACTGATTGAAAGTGCTACATTCGAAAAACACTTGGATCTGCCGGCCGGGTTTGAACCGGCGACCTCCCATAAACCAGACCAACGCGTTAACCCACTCGGCTATGGCTAGGGTTGAGAATTCTTTTACTTTCATAAATTGTGCATGTTTGACAATATTAATTTTAAAAAAATCATCCCGATTTTATTTTTCTTCAGGTTCTAGATTTCCAGTGCTTTTAACAGACTACGCCTGCCGCACCGGTGGAAACATATACATAACCTCAAAGTATCCCCATGAGCGAGTATTAATTATAAATAATAATATTATCTTTTTAATAGCAATATTGTCATTGCGCGAGCTCGTTTAGATTAATTGTATAGCACTTTTTTGAATTCACGCTTTTAGTCATGAATACGGCGATTTTGAGAGATTTGCGAGGGGGGTGCCCATTTTGAGCAAAAATGCTGCTGGGTATATAGGCACAGAAATGGGGTACTCAACGAGTCAACGAGAAGAGCAGATGAATTAATCTGAAAATTATATATCAAATGGTTAAGTTATAACTTCAATATAAAATAATTAATTTCAACTCACATATTTTAAAGAAAATGACATTGTAATCTCACCTGATACAATCAGAACACGATATACAGTAATTATCTAATAATTCCACACAATAATAAATTGCTTGGTTGCCCTTGGAATACATATTGTAATTTTATAATCGTAGATTGTATACTAACATGGAATATTTATGCTGGTCGGTATTTGGCCGGTTTGTTTGAGTTCGTCCGGATCACGAACGTCGATAAGATACTTTTCCGGAAAATTCGGCAGCTCTTTGACTTCCTCGTATGTTGCAAGACTCATTTTGATATTAATAGTTCCTTACTGCCTTGATTGCGAGAATTATGTTGTTTTTGAATGCACAATTTCATATAAGAAAATAATATGACTGAGTGTTAACACCTGATGTTTTTTTTTTCAGTTTGTGTGTGTCTATTATGTTGGTACTACTGATCGCAGGCTCGATATATAAAATGTAGTGTTGCCACTTTAGCCGTCTTAACAATCGCGATTTGCCGGTTTTTGTTAAACACAGAAATATAAAAAATGCTAGTACAGTGACAGTTCTCCATAAAAACCATTGTCCAAAGTAAAATGTGCACTGAACTGCGATTGTTTGTAATTGTGTGTGTGCAACATGGTGAAATACTGAACTATATTGCGCACAGTGGCGTGTAATATTTTATTCGGCCATATTTCAATTGATTTTGAAAAAAAAAATAAAGTATATATCAAATTATGACATTGAAATTATTATTAATACATTTTTAGTATTAAACAATTTATATAAACATATAAATGCTGTGGGTATTTTTAATATTTTGTAGTGGCAATGGGAATTGGTCTAAAAACTTCTTATAAAATCTAATATAAAAAAAACATTTTTGATGTTAAACAAGCAGTTAAAATAATGGACACAAACAGATATAAATTTAATTAATATTTATTAAATAATATATTAAGATAAAATTAAAACTTTTAAATTAAATTAAAAATACACGACATCACACATTCGATACGAAATATACTAATTTATCCAAGAAAATAGATGCCAAATTGCACATCTGCCATTCTGCATATTTCTGTGGTTAGACAGTTGTCATTTTAATGCATTTATTAAAATGATGTATAATTATCGCCAAACGTCAGCTGTTGACAATGAGGTGTAGGATTATGTTTAAAATATGTTTTAATTTGTATTTTCAATGTTTCAGAGCCTGTTTACGCATTGCAAATGGACTAAAAAGGGATGATTCTGTAGATGCGATTGAAAATACACTTCTGGGGTGTGTATAAATTATTATTACAAATATCGAGCTGTCGTGTATTTTAAAAAAAATATGATGGAAACATTTCCAGAATACATTTAAAATACCATTTCATTCGCAAGGTTATCGCGTACGAACAATCCAATATTATCTACATTCTGTGCAGTGTACAGCCAGAAAACATATGGGTTTATACGCAAATGTCCCGTTAAAGCATGGAATTCATTGCCCCATGAATTAAAAATATCAATAAATTAGGAATATTCAAAACAAGTAAGCTCTTCTTTGCTTCATCTGAATAAAAAAACATACAATTCAACATTTAACCACTTATATTTATTTATATTTTTCAATGACGACGAAGAGCAAAAAAGAATAAATCTGTTGTATTCACACTCAAAATTTTTATAATTTTAGGAATGTTTAAACACTATTTTTTTCATATGAATAAAATAATAAAATTTCTTAAAATTGATATTTTTAAGCATTTTAGACATTTCATAAATATTTTTTAAAAGGTCTAGAATTATGTAATACTTATTTCTAAGGCATAAAATGTCTAATTTAAATGTCCAAAAACATGTATATAGGACATTGATTGATTTTTTTATAATAATATTTATTTAAAAACGATTGTTCTGCTCCAAACATCAGTCCGATAAACCTTTTTAAAAGATTTTGCTACAAATATATTCATTTTTATTTTCAACACTTGGCAACACTGACGAAATGTCATTACAACGACTTTGACTCAACTGCGTCTCTTCGCGCCTAATTCTCTTTAAAATACTTATTCCATTTGTTTGTAGACAATATTTTATTTTTTTTATAATTATCACCGGTAGCTTTTCGTAAACTGCGAGCATCATGAAATGCACAATTCCAGAGATATCCTGGCACAACCGAGATCCAGTGCTCAGCATTGATTTTCAGCCCAAACAAACCAGTGATACCAGTGACATATATCGCTTAGCCTCTGGAGGCTCTGACACTCATGTTTTGGTATGATACATTTAAAGATTTAAACTATGATTTATATTTATAAATGCCACTGTCTATGTTTGCTGATCTGTAGATATGGCACGTTTCGCAAAAAGAGGGTGGCAGTGTAAATATGGAAATAGCTGCTGATCTGACGCGACACCAGCGTTCGGTGAATGTTGTACGATGGTCTCCGTCCGGAGAGTACCTTGCGTCCGGTGATGATGAAAGCGTTATTTTCATATGGAAACTGAAAAGCGAAAATGAGACAATAAACATTTTAGGTAAGTGCATAAATATTAACAGAAATTAATTTTTATATTATATCATCTTTAGATTCTACCAGTGACCAGGACAAAGAGACGTGGCTTACATTCAAAGTGCTTCGAGGACATATGGAAGACGTGTATGACCTTTCGTGGTCACCCAATTCAATGAATCTGATTTCGGGGTCCGTAGATAATACTGCAATGGTTTGGGATGTGCAGAAAGGTAAATCATTGACGATTCTCACCGATCATAAGAGTTTTGTGCAAGGCGTTGCTTGGGATCCAAAAAATCAACTCCTGGCCACCCTTAGCACAGACAGGTACAATTTTACATCTAGTTTAACTTTATTGGTATAATAAAACTGATTTTATTTTTAGGTACATGCGAGTTTTTGACGCCACCACTAAGAAAGTGCTCGCTCGTAGTAGTAAGTGCGTTCTTCCAGTTCCTGAAGGATCTGCGCTAAGTAATAAGGAGATTCGTTTGTTTCATGATGACACACTGCAAACGTTTTACCGTCGCCTGTGTTTTAGTCCTGATGGTGAGCTTATTATTGCTCCATCTGGTGTAGCTGAATTGGATGGCCAAAAGCCGATGCATACAACATATATTTACACCAGATACAGCCTTAAGCAGTAAGTTCTTATAATCGAAAATGAACTTTAATATTTTTAATTAATTTATGTTTTTAGACCAGTCGCTGTTCTTCCTTCACCCGATCAGTACACCGTTGCAACACGCTGTTGTCCTCTGTTCTTTGAACTGCATGAGCATGACGAAAACACACCGCCTATAATCGACCTGCCTTATCGAATGATCTTTGCCGTTGCCACCAAGAGTTCCGTGTATCTCTATGATACCCAACAGCAAATGCCTTTCGGAATTATCTCGAATATACATTATACCCGACTTACGGATCTTACGTGGTCCAGTGATGGTCTTGTGCTGCTTGTCTCCAGTACAGATGGATTCTGCACGATTATCTCGTTTGCTGACGGTGAGCTTGGAACGATTTATGTGAATCAAGCAATGGCCGATGAGGCAGCAGCTCTTGCTACTGCCACGGAAGGACGTGAGCATATAGGTTCGTCTAAGAAAGTTTACCGTAAAATAAAGAAATCGGAAAATAGCCAGAAAGAGAAGCCATCTACTCCAGTTATACCTTCGCCAACACCTGATACAAAACAAAATGAAAAGCCAGTGTTAGATGAAGATAAACCAAAACTTATTGCAATTCGTCGAAAACCAAGACCAACAACGACTGAACCAGTTGCGAAAGAGAAGAGCCTGGAATTACAAATTCCAACAAGTCTGATCAGCAGTGAGGAAAAGTTCGAGTCTCCGGAAATTATCAACAAACCGGCAACTCCTATACAGATCCGTCGTGAGCCACGAATTTCAACAAATATTGCCGAAGCAAACACTTCTCAGACTACCAAGACGGAACAAAATTCACCGTCATTATCGAAAACTCCACGATCGGGCAAGAAAGCAAAACCCATTGCTATACGACGTCAGCCACGAAATATTTTACCATCGACCGTTGAGCGGTCTGCCACAGAAGATGAAGCCTTAGATGCGTGGCCTATCGATCAAAAGAAACCTGAACATTTTTCAGCTGTATTACCAGAACCAGTGCCTTCGACTGTTATACAGCATCCAATGGATGTAGATTTAACCGAAGACATACGATTAGTTTATGATGAGGACAGTCAAACCAATGCCGAGCCCGACAAAGAAGTGGCCTCTTTTATCGTGGACAAGGAGAAAAACTCACCGAACGTAAAGACACCACGACGCGATGTGGTAACCGCAGTCACTCCGAACGCAAAGACTCCTCGTCGTGTAGAATTGCGAACGATTTCTACACCAAAGTCTAAAAAGAAGTTGTAAATTTAGTTTTATTTTTAAAAGTTAGATATTTAGATTTTCTATTTTGCTGACTTTAAAATTTGAATACAATATAAAGTATATTTTTTTAAGGTTATGTTTTTTTTGTATATATAGCTTGGAATCTTTATGCAGTACAACCGCGAAGTATAAACAATTCCTAAATGACCATAAATGAAAGTTCGATCTTCTGTATTGCTCTCAGAAAATAAAACAAATCATCCTTAACCTAAACTTTTGTATTTTGCGGTTGTGAACCATAGCGTTTGTTTCTCCGCCATTCGATTTGAATGTCGATTATATAAAATAGAAAATAAGATACTTGACTTATAAAAATAGATTATAAAAACTCAATAAAAATGTTTGTAAAAGTTTCCAGTTTTAATCTGACGGGCTCGGATAAATATACAGATTTGCAAGCAATACTCAACAGATGTCATTGCTGCTTGAAAACTTAACGAAAGAGAATTGTCAACGTATGACAGCTAATGATAAACTTTGTTTACGTTTTTTAGTTTGTGTTAATAATTATTACTTTTCAAACATATTACTGCACAAATCGATTCACTAATATTCCCTGTATTACATTTAATTAGTGCCCAGTGGTTTATACATCTAAAATGCCGACTATTATTGCGTTAGACGTGTCCCTGTCCATGACAAGATTGGTTCCATATAAAAGCAGTAATGCCGGTGAATATACGCTAACTTATCATGAGCTAGCCCTGCAGGGTATCAACCAGTTCCTGGACAATCTGTCGTTGAACTCAAAACTGGAGTATGTTAGCTTGGTGAGTTGGATATTGTTAATTTATTATTTGTCTTAGTGATAATATAAATATTATTATAAATATGTTTATAATCTTTTATCGTTTATATACATTTTTTTTTTGCACATATCTTGAATATTTTGTAATTTATAAAATGTAAAAGAATTCTTGATCGAACCGCGCTATAAATGTCAAAAACTGTTTCGTTCGGATAAATAGCTTTCGTTGTATCGCGTTTGTTATATGATTCGTGTCCGTACTAAAATAACCTTAGCCGCGTGCGCGCCCATAAAAAATAGCGCCATTTTTGGCGCTCGGCACAATTTTCGTCGAGTATCGATCTCGAACAGCTTCGCTGAACATTTATAGAAGCATAAAAAGCATTCGTGAATTCGCGAGCACACAGCACCATCACGTCAAGGAAAATTATGTGAACGTCGAATGACTTAAAAATCTCATTCGCGGCAGCATTTAGTGCTTTATTTCGACTTGTGATAATAAATTAAAACACATTTTTTGTGCTGTGTTGTGTAACCTAGCCAATCCTAAGGACAAACGTTACGGACATCCTCTAATATTGGTTTCTTTGTGTACCACGTGTTTGAGGTTATCTGTCAAAATTTTTTTGGAAGCACACATTTTGGTGGTTAATAAACGAAATGGAAGCTGAAAACATTATCAAAACTGTGGACGTACACGTGCCACTCAACAAGGTCCGCGTTCAGTGTGCCGGTCCGAATTTCATGAAATACCTGTCCACTGTCAGACATGGCATTCACGGAGATCTCTCGAATGCAAGTTCTACGGACAAAATATCGGACGCTGAATTTGAGTTTGAAATCGATGTAGACTACCTACGTAGCCTTGATCCAAAAGAATGGAAGGACCAAGATCACTATCATGTCTTGGGTCTAAAGAAGTTGAGGTGAGTTTTTATTTCTATCTTTTTGTGCCATTGATCCCACACATACGCGCGCACGCACACATACGATTGTTGAACATTCATCTTTTTTTTTGCACGGAAATAGAATCAATGCCACCGATGACGATATCCGACGCGCCTATCGGAAAATCGTTCTGAAGCATCATCCTGACAAACGAAAGGCCCAGGGTGAGGACGTGCGCACCGACGATGATTACTTCCATTGTATAACAAAAGCTTACGAGACGCTAGGTAATAAAGAAAAAATGACGCACACGCACACATCTGCTGTGCGTGTAACTCGACCCTCGAGAAATTATGTACTAATCATCGCGCGCATATAAATTAATGGTTACAGGTGACAAAACTAAACGACGATCATACGATTCTATTGATCCTGAGTTCGACGAATCGCTGCCTACTGCCGGTGATGTCGAGAAGAGATTCTATGAAAAGTTCCATAAATATTTCACTTTGAATGCAAGATGGAGTGAAAAGAAGAATGTTCCAGTCATCGGTAAGAATAATATTTATACACGTAGTAAAATTCTAGTTCTAAATATATATATATATATATTTTCCATTAATTTTTATAGGTGATGCTAATGCAACGCGCCAGGAGGTCGATAACTTCTACAACTTTTGGTATGAGTTCGATTCATGGCGTGAGTACAGCTACTTGGATGAGGAGGATAAAGACAAGGGTCAAGATCGCGAAGAACGTCGCTGGATCGAAAAGCAGAATCGTACTATTCGATTGAAGCGTAAGAAGGAGGAAATGTCTCGTATTCGTTCGCTCGTCGATTTGGCCTACAACAATGATCCTCGTATTGTTAAGTTCCGCAATGATGATAAGGAACGTAAACAGGCCGCTAAACGTGCACGTATGAGTGTTGCACAGGCTGCTCGTGCCGAAGAAGATCGTGCCATCAGGGAAGCACAGCTGGCCAAGGAAAAAGCCGAGCAGGCAGAACAAAAACGTATCGAACAGATACGTTTAGAAAAGGAACAACAGAAGCGTGCCTTGAAGAAGGAGAGAAAATTGTTGCGCGATACCGCCAAAGAACAGAGCTACTATTCGACCAGCGACAAGGAGAAGATCCGCAATGCTGAAGGTGTTGAGAAAATCTGTGAAATGCTGAAGTATTTGGAATTGCAGGCATTTAACAAGGAACTTGCTGCAAACGGTCGAGATGCTTTCATCAAGGTTTTGAAAGAAACAGAGGCCAAATTGGAGGAAGAGCGTCGTGCGTTCTTTGATACCAAGCCAGTACCAGAACCAACACCGGTAAAATCTGCTGTGGCTCCAGTTGAGAAAAATGTTATGTGGACACCTGAAAACATGCAGATTTTGATCAAGGCCGTTAATCTTTTCCCGGCCGGTACCGTTCAACGGTGGGAGGTAATTTCAAACTACCTGAATCAGCACGCTCTTAATTTGGGTAACAAGAAATTCATGGCACGCGATGTTCTGAACAAGGCCAAGGACCTGCAAGCCAGTGATTTCACCAAGAATTCACTGAAAACTCAGGCAAATGATGATGCATTTGCTTCGTTCCAAAAATCCAAAAAAGAGTTGAAAATTATTGACGTTGCAGACATTAGCGTAAATGAAGAAGGCAAAGAAAAGCCTGTACAAGCTAAAAAGTGTGCGCCAGCACCATTTGCTGCAACCAACAACACAGCCGGTTCGAAAAAGAAGAATCAATCTGCCAAACCCAAGGAAAACGGTGTCGGTGGTGGTGAACCAAACAAGACCAAGGAGACCACAGCTGCTACAAAGACAACAGCCACAGCCGAGCCATTATTGAATGGTCATGCCACCAAGGAAACAAAATCCACCACCGAAGAACAACAACCTGCCAAAACAAAGAACACATGGCACAAAGACGAACAGGCTCTGCTCGAACAGGCTTTGAAAACATATCCCGTGAACACTGCCGATCGCTGGGAAAGGATAGCCGAGTGCATACCGAACAGAACGAAAAAAGAATGTCTACGCCGTGTCAAGGAGCTCATCGACATGGTCTCATCCAAAAAGGATGCCCAACAAAATGTGAAATGATTTTATTTGCTTTTCTTTCGAAATGTATTTTTTTAGCTTAAATTTTTAATTACTGTTATTTGATTTAGGCGAGACATAATTTAAATAAAAAGATGCAATTGAATGTTTGAGAATTGAATTGCAATGAAAGTAATGATACTTTGTTTTATTTTTTTATAATATACAATTAGTTTTATTTTAGGATTATCTAATTTAAAAATAAAAAAAAAATCTACCCACTTTTTAAAGTTTACTTTCTATTCTACACAACTATTTAGCTTATCTACTCGAGCTTCTTCGAGATCATTGTCGACTTTACGCGTGACTACGATGCCATCAAGGTTGCTCTGCTCAAAATCGAGCACTACGACAAAACGTGCCTGGAGAACATGCTGCACGCGGTCAACAACATGCTGCTAACGAACTGGGGATCTCAGAACTATTCACAGGTCATTGTGTTCACGGACTGTGGCACTGGATTGGGCTCGACATCTGTAAAACAAACCATTGAAAATCTACGAGCAAAGCAACAAAAATCGTCAAATGAAACACCCGCCTGGTTGCCATACTCAAGTAAACTGAGCTTTGTGTGTCTTGGCGACTGGAATGATTCGTATTTCCAGACAGCCACTGCAATGTACCAGGAACTGCTTGATGTCAGCGGTACTAAGGGAATGTTGTTTATTTTTAAACATGAAAGTACATTTATAAAACAGGAAGAGCAAAACGAGAATAATTCGGTTAATGAGGCAGAGACAATAATGGCTCAGATGATGGTTACAATGTATGAAACAAATTACAAACAATTCGATGCAATACTGAAATGTGGAGGCTACTTTAAGCTAGAGTGTCCAGTCACGATCTGGCCACCACCAATGGTAACTCGGAATTAGCATATATTTCAATAAAATCCTAAATTTATTATTTTTCATAGCCCTACAATGACAAGACAAACGATTCTACCAAACTTATCTCTCGCAAACTTGAAATCTGTGGATTTTTAAGTTTGCCCGACATTGGATCACCGATGTCTTTGAGTAGACATCTGATTCTGCCCAAATCGGACGTAACCGAGAAAGCGATCAAGAAACCGAAACTCGAAACACAGTGCAGCTCTGGAAATGAATACGAGAAACTAGAAACTGATATTAAAACATTCTATGCAAAGAGTGCTGGTGGTGGATCAAATTCAGACGACGAAAATAGTTCGACCACAAATTCGTCCATGGATGAGATGACCAAAGAGTCAGCCTGCGTACTGCTTCACGGTGCACTGAAAGTAGAAAATATGGCAGCACTGGTACTGCTGAACGATGATTGGTTCGGTTTCATCTATTCGTATGCGGACAGTAAGAAAAAGTCTAATCTAATGCTTACTGTACTACCTCCAGGTAAGCAAGTTTAGCTATTAATAGTTCTGTAAATAGTTGCTTTTCTTTGGATCTAGGTCATGACGTTATTCCATGGTTGGGTGACCTGCGTTATGTAGGAACATTCGATGATACACAGCCCGGTGAGAATGCTCAATTTCCTGTAAAGCCAGAGAAAAGAAGCTATTCCCAGAACTGCGTCGTTTGGATAAAGCAGAGCGGTTTGCAGTCAGACATTCAGAAGGTTTTGCGACACGCTAAAAAGTTACCCGATAAAACTCAGAACTTTTACAAGGTAAGATTTATAAAACTATAACTTTGGACTGTATACTAATGCTGCATTCAGGAACTTAATCGTATTCGACGAGCGGCACTTTCTCTTGGTTTTATTGAACTACTCGAAGGATTGGCAGCACTTTTTGATCGCGAAAGCAATATTCTGCCAGTCACAGCGAGTCCCGACTGTGCGATCCAATTAAAACACTCGTCCGTCGAATTAATGAAGGTGACCAACAGAGATTTGAAGACCTTGCTAATGCCGTTTCCAACAAAATATAATCAATTGTAATAGATTTCTTCAGTTAATGTAAAATTTGGCATATATTTGAAAAAAATATCATTAAAAAAAAACTAGTTATTTCTTTCGAAGTACTTCTTTTTGGCCTCAGGATTAGGAACAATCTGTAAAATGTACAATAACAAGAAATTAGTAATAAGAGCTACAGAATTGATTTTTTATATTACCGTATCGGAACCAGGTTTCCAGCCGGCTGGACACACTTCACCGTGGTTATCAGTATACTGGAATGCTTGTACAAGTCGGAGAGTTTCGTCGACAGATCGACCAACGGGCAGATCGTTCATTGTAATTTGTCGCAGAACACCGCGGTGATCAATGATAAACAAACCTCTACAATAATTACGAATTAAATTCACATTCTAGCTAAATATATGTACATTTCACAATAATAACAAACCTTAACGTGTGACCAAGATCATCAAGGTAGACACCGTAATTTTTGGAAATCTTGTGCGTGATATCACTGAGCAGGGGAATGTTAACCTTACCGAGACCGCCTTCCTTGCGTGGGGTGCTCATCCAGGCCAAGTGGGTAAAGTGCGAGTCTACACTGCAAGCGATTACCTCGGTATTGATTTTACGGAATTCCTCGATACGATCAGAGAAGGCAAGAATTTCGGTGGGACAAACGAACGTACTATAGACAAATAATATAAATACAGGATATTTTATGACTATATTCTATGTACATACAAATCCAAGGGATAGAAGAAAAACACAACATATTTTCCAATGTAATCGGAGAGCTTTACTTGAGTGAATTCTCCATTAACCACGGCAGTCCCTTCGAAATGTGGCGCAGGCCGAGAAACTTAAAACATAATAATTAAGTATCATTTAATGTAAGAAACAATAAAAAAAAACTCACTTAAGGCTTTTGTATACTGCAGCTGGTGGTCAGACGAAGAACTGCCTAGTGGATATACGTGTCTGTCGGGACCGTACGAGTAACATGTCTCCTCCTCACCACCCACAGAGACAACAATCAGAAACACTGCTGTCACACAGCTAATCCATGTGGGTGACATATCGTTTTCGAGTACGACTGAGAAAAATAGCTTCTTCAATCTATAACGGTAAAGTATCTATTAATAAATCTATGCAACAATAATATATGCACCAGTCCGGCCGGCATATATATAAATGAAAGTTTGAACTCTCAAATTACAAAATCTCAGCACTCACGTATTTCGGAGCCACGCAATCAAATGTATATGATTTCTACAACAACAACAATCCAACCGATTTTGTTCATATCACAAAAAACGTGGAAAACGAACAAAACACGTACACGTCTAGACTGTTTTTATATTAAATATAGCTTATCAGCATGTGTCCAGCCTGGACCTACTTTTAATTTCCACCTGTTCGGGTGAGCGAACGCGCGCACAAAAAAAATGCTATAAATACAAAATACAACTAAAAAACTTGAATGTGTTGATTATATTTTGATATTTTGTTGTTGCTCATGTTTTTTTTAACCGCAAAATATAATTCTGTCATTTATTTTGGATTTTGTTGTGATTGGTACGACTGATGCGTGCATGTGGTGTCGTTTTCATTTAGTTTTTCGATGCAATGGGGTCTACACACAACAAAAGTCAAACTGCGTAAGACATTCTCTTTCGTAAAAGCTCCTATGATGCGTATACATTTAAAGAGACAACGTTAAGGGAGTAATTTTCGTTCAAAAATCGAAGTACGACATACAAAACTGGAGTATATTTTTTTTAGGTTATGAAAATTTAAATAATAATAAAATATATGTATTCAAGTGGATGAGTACGGAAATACAGGGAGTTCAATCCGAGTATGAAAACTCCGAACACTTCGACAGCGCAGAGTGCGATCCCAAAATGTGTGCGTCCGAAAACATGTGAGTTCCAAAACACGTAAGCTCAGCAATTTTTTTTTTTGAACTGAAGCATGTAAGGTCCGAATTAATTTCGTTCCAAATCACGTCAGTACTAAAACATGTAAATCAGAAAACATGATCGCTCCGATTTTTTTTGAGCAGTGTAAGAGTTGCGTAAAATTGGACCACACCTTATATTTTCATAGTGCGTCAGTACATGGTTTATGTCTCACATGTTTTCAATGTGAATTTTTTTTAGATTTTACGTGTTTTGGAGCGTACAGGTTTCTGGTCTGAAATTTGTATATCTTACGTCAGACGTCGGGTGTAGTGAAATGCAGAAACGTTATTTTTGTTGCAAATGATGAAATAAACACAAAATCCATCATGCACCTTACGGCCACTTTTCTAGTTAAAAATGTTTACATTTTTCATCCTTTAATTCCTTGTGTTGAACACCGGTCAGCGGATTTATTGACACAACTGAAAATCAACAACATCCGCTAAAAAATATATCGGCATCAAATCAAATCAGAATGATTTGATCTCTACTCGATTAAAATGGAAGAGCCGTTAAGTGCATCGCGTCGAGATTGACATTTATGGAAGATGTGGGACATGCCAAATATTGTTTGCAATTAACGTTTTGACATAACCTAAAATTCTGGTGTACTGTTATAAATTAGAGCATTACAAATATTCACAAATTTATGGTACATTTAACATTTTAGATTTTAGAAGTACTAAATCTAAACAATAATATTGAGTATTCTGCTGTATTCACAGTCAAAATTTTGTAATTTTTGATCTTTTAAAACTTTTAGTACATGATGATCGCATACGAAAACCATGTTGTAAAATTCCTAAAATTTCTAAAATGCCTAAAAATATCAATTTTAAGAAATTTTAGGATTTTATACGAAGGTTTTTCATGCGAAAATCGCATGCATAAAATTTTGAGTGTAAATACAGAACATTGGCAACTAGCAACGAAAGAGTTGATTTTGAAAGCTTTTTTGACAGCTGAAAAATATTGAAAATATTATAACCTCACATTATTAACACCAAAAGTTCAATTAGCTTAAACAATACTAATATCGAAATTTTTAGTAAAACAATTATTGCAATATACTCAGAAACATAATATTTTCTTATGAAATTAAAAAAAAAATAATACGTACTACTCATTGGATCCTGTAATCCCATGTGGGACATACGGCCAGTGTGTGATGCCGCACACCGGATTCATTGACCATTACGGGTTCACACGAGTGGTCAGGTCATGCTAATGTGC
>JANSTU010018652.1:0-13901 GCA_027564075.1 Bolitophila hybrida
CGTAGTCTTCTCTGCCTTGTAGGCACAGTTTTGGTAAATTTCCACCAAATGCCATTTTAAATTTTGAGAACAATTTTATTAAATATTATTTTTTATTATTCTTCAAAGCTCCTGGGCCCATAACCTATTGGAATTTTCTTTGAAAATATATAATATTTAATGTTATTCGTTTGAATGTTTTTTATTGAACCGATTTTTGTATATCACTGCTTTCATTACAACAGTTCGGTTTTCACAAAATTATTTAATAATATAATTATGAGTATTCTGTGTTCACAGTATAAAAGTGTACAATACAAAGTGTTTGAAATGATAATATGATGAACATATTTTAAATACAATTTTCAATAATAATAATATAATATAATATAATATAATATAATATAATATAATATAATATAACACATAACACATCTTATCGTAATCTCTTCCCGTATGCGTATTTTTTTTATTTTGTTTAAGCCTAAATTCAGGAAATTCTGAGAGATGGCAAGATTCTATATTTTAGCCGAAAAATGTCATTTAATGCCTAACCTCCACTACAAACCATAAACCAAAATATTTTTCAATGTTGACAATCATTATCTATTGTCAAATAGATAATACAAAATATATATAAAAGTTTCTTGGCAAAACGTATTTTTTTTAATTTGGCCTATGGTGAAGGGGCGCGAGAGAGGTAATTATGTCAATCATATTAAAGGTACGCAAACAGCCGTACTATTTTGGAGACTTTTTAATTTAAAAATATAGGAAAAATTATTTACACATAAAAGTCTTCAACGGTAAAATCAAATAAACATTGTATTGTATTGTTTTTATTGAATTGTATGCAATACCCAAATGTCGGTCAGTACAGCCTGTACACGCACATTACTTAGCTTGAAATTTATAATTGCAGATTAAAAATGTTCTTTTGCGTAAGTAAAATGTGTTCTACATATAATATTAAAAAAAATATAAAACGAATGTGGATTGTCCAGAACCAAAATTTCTGCCATGATGGAAAGTTCTTGGAGTTGGAGTTACGTGCACAATGCATTGCTGCATTAAAGGATAAACCACGGAAGTTAAGGAAAAGAGCAACTACGAAACGAGATTATACCATCATTGCACTGGTTTCCAAGCGAAATCCATTTAGGATTTCACGACAGATCCTGGAAAAGCTCAATGTCACTCATCCTACAATCACAATTTGTTTTAGATCGGTCCGACACAGGTTGAACGTGTTTGAGTTGCGTGGCTGCGTCGCACGACGCAAACAACTTGTGTCAAAAAAACCAAAGCAAGGTTTATGTGCGGCGCCCACCGAATCAAGAGCTCCACCCAAAATATTTGATAAAAAGCGTAAAATACGGTGGCGGAGAGTCCAGACCTCCATCCCAATGAGTACCTCTGGGCTGATGTAAAACGGACAATTTCAGAGAAACCAGTCAGAAACCTGAACGTACTTTGGAGCAACATCAAGGAAGCGTACGAAAGGAGCAGTGCAGGAAACTCGTTGAGAGCATGTCGCGTCGATGTTCCGCCGATCATACCAGTTTAGATTGTAGTCGTGGGTAATATCAAGTTTTTTAACGGTTCTAGATATATGAAAAGGCGTGTTTTGATTGTAAGGACCGGTAGATCTGTTTGGTAGATTTCGTGATGGTGGGAATATAGTAGCTTGAGTTATTTGAGTTCAATTCCGAGATCAGTCACATACACCAGAGCCTCGAACAGACGGTCACGATGAAATCAGATGTGACGCATTAGCTAAATCTATTTTGCCTGTGAAGCTAATTGAATCAAGACAAAAAAGTAACACTGTTTAAGTTTTATAATTTATGCATTAATCCATAGAATATATTTTATAATTAATTAAAACTATTGACACTGAGAATGAATTGGTTGAAGGATCAGTTATGTGAACTAGTTTTTAGATATCTACAATACAGATGACCAGTGCAGGAAATCATCTTAAACTAAAGCTGGATTTGAACAATTGATATAACTTGCAAATGTCGTCAATTGTGGTAATTTCTAAGTACCGTTCAATATTGTTCTCATAGATTAGCAGTCAAATAAATACAATATTATTCATTGCAAACTAATTATACTAGTTCTCTCATTGGATCCTTTAATCCCTTGTGGGACATTGGGCCAGGGTGCGATGCCGCAGTCAGAAAACTATTTGTCTCATAAGATATATCCAAAGAATTTTGTTTGAACAATTTATCGGCATCTAATGTGATTTCTATATTTCACTATAAAACATTGTAATTTAAATTTAATAATATAATAACATTTAAAAAAAATATGAAAAAAACAACTAAAAGAACTATCCGTGTGTAAAATCTGGCAATCTTGTCATTTCTACTCAATAACGCTTGCAAATTGTATAAGATATATAAGATCCAGCTCGACCTTGAATTGAAGCCGCATTACCATAAGGTAACGTCGTGAGTACGTTCAGTGGACTCAAAATGAGCTTCTTGTTGATGGTTAATTTCACCATCGTATACTCTTAAGCGATGAGGCTCAGTTTTGTTTAAATGGGTTTGTTAATAAGGGAGGTTTAGGTTCAATATTGAAGACTATCCTGATGCCCAAAATCAAAGTTTTCAGTTTCCCGGTCAAAGGAGTGGTCACTTTCCACTATTCAAACCGTAGAATAAGACAGATTTGATGTTGAATGTTCGACTGTATTAGCTTCGTGCGATTGGTCAACTGACAGAGCGGTCTACGAGTGTTTTTTGATTAGAAAAAACAACGCAAAGTTTTCGGTGTTCAATAATTTATTTTTCAAGTCAACTTTTTACTCGATACACTGAACCCATCGATTTTCTAACTTCTTTTTCGGCAATGACTTCTTCATTTGATATGAATACCCATAGACAGAATCGAAAATTGGTTTTATCTCCTCACACGTTTTTCCGCTCAAAAACAAGAATCGGATAACAGAACGATATTGTTCTTTTTCCATGGTTGCAAAAAAATGACTGTCAAAAACAAACTAAACGTCGGATTTCCATCAATGAATGGTTGAATGGTGTCCTAAAAATAAGTTGGATGGGCTGTATCTGGGCAGTATTTCCTTTCTCTCAAGTTAATGTGTAACGAGTTTCAATGTTTAATGTTTTATGTGTAAATAACTCAAAACTGTCACAAAATGACCCCAAAAGGGTACGGCTGTTTGCGCAAAAACTATTTCTTTTTTTACCATATTTTTTTACCCTTTCCCTCTCTAAGTATATATGTATAAGAAACCTAGTTTTTCACTCTTATTCCCACAAAACATGCCTTTTTTTATTTGTTTCATTTAATAAGTCCGTAGGATGACACATAGATGGCGTAACTAGGTGTATGTCGATATGATTTTTATTTAGTACTAACCTTCAAACTATGTTACGTGTATAAATTTGACAGCATCCTGACTATTGATTCGTGAGTTATAGCATTTTGTGTGAAGCAACATTTGTTTTTGAAAAAAAAAATAAAAAAATTCAAAAGAAATGAAAAGTTGTATCGCCCTCGAAGGCAACTATGTTGAATAATAAAATCGAGTTTTGTCAAAATTTTATTTTTTCTTACTTATCCTACGGATTTATTAATAGCCTGTTATATTCATTCAATATCAATACTTTAATACCCAATTAAATAGGAGCATATCCCAGCACTCCCATAGTGGTTATTGGGGTCGCGAGAACTACCGGTTCGGGATAGGAGATACGCTGTCCCGCTAAATTGTGATTTCGCCCTTATTGCTCACTGTACACTCAAAAATACAAAAGTTAATTAAATAGTTGCAAGTGATTTGAACTGAATAAAGAAATGTATTATCAAAAAAACATAACCCCATTAAACAGAATAAAAACATGTTATTATTGCCTTTAAACAAAATACAAATACATTATAAATAGTAAAGACCAGAATATTGACATGTAAAAACCCTTAATAGAGAGATCATAAATTAATTAAGACAAATGTGTGTCCAATAATCTGGCCTCTATTCAATTCTTGAGTTGCTATGAAATGACCCATTTGGGCAACATAAAATAGCTTTTAGTTTAAACAACGCCCGCCCAATAACACGGAAATGCCGGGATTATGTCACGTCAGCTTAAATTGATAGCTGACATTAAAGTTCTTTTATTTTTAATTATAACAATAATATATGTACATGTTTATCAATGATGGCGATCAGATTAAATTGGCCATCATTATATGTTATGGCATTTATGCATATAAGGCTCGAAACTTCTAATCTTTTTAATATTATGTATTCTGAAATTTTTGGTGTTTTCCATAATCCCAACTGTGATGTCACTCCCATTTATTTTGTGACTTTATTATATACGCGGCTTTTTAAAACAAAAACAAAGATTCGACGATAATCTGATATAGCTCTTTAAATCCGTATTAGGTTCGCCTTGTTTAATATTTTTTTGGGAATTTATATAATACGATTATGAATGAATGAATGAATGAGCACAGTTTGATGTAATAATATCTAAACAAATCGCGCCATCCATTAATTATCTTGGGTGACGTAAATTTCGTAAAAGTTGAATATTTATAATTACGATAAATTGTATATGAAGGGTGCGAACACACACTTATACAATAAAATTACAAGGGTTCTCAATTAAAATATTTCTTTTATCAATTCTAGTGTTTGTGCCATATGAAAAATAACAAATAGAAATAATTTACTTTAAATCATCCCGATTCAAAATTTTACAAAGCTTTTTTCATGTATTTGAGACATAATAAACATATATTATTATTCACAATTAAATACAATTAAATTAAAATATACATAAACATGGCTTTAAAGCCCGAGCATGTTATGCCACCATTAGGCTGAATTCAACAATAAAACCCTTTTTCAAAATCCGCACAGTGCACCGATTTAAATTGTAACAAAGTATGGAACTGTGTTTTACTGCAAAATACGTATATTATATGCAGAATAAAGCCACTATACATTTACAAAAAACATGAACCAAATAATCGCTTAATGCATATGTAGTATAAATTATGTTATTTTAATGTTTGGATATGTTTGTGTTGTATTTGTTAGTTTATTACATAAAATGCGTGCAAATCCTTGCAGAAATACATGTGCCGCTACAATTATACAATTCGTGTTTTATTTACCCTGCAGGGTTAAAAACCCTCGATTATATATAGTTCTAACTGTTTGTGTGCATGTCGACGGGCTATTTTTAAACGGCACGCAGCTCAAGAAAGTTCAAAAGCCTCAACGTCAAACGCTACATTTGTATATGGATGTAGGAGCACATATGTTATAAATACAATGCACAGTTTTGCCATTCGATAAATTGTAATAGCTATATATGTGTGTGGCAGTATGTGAATGTGTTTTGTTTATGTAATACAGGAACACACACACCCCGGATACACGAGAAGCACATGTTTGGGTGAGGGACTGCACAGGATTATCGTAATAGAAATACAAAACCACCGAAATGTGGGTCAGGCCGCAAATGCGGACACACATATATACGAGCATATACATATATATTATTATTGTTTATATATATACGTATATTACTTTGCAAGAATTCAACATAACGGTACAGGTACATGTAAATAATAAACTCTGTTTCAAATTGCGATATAGCCAAATATGTAAGCTTTAAGCTCGTGGCATATGTTGAAATATTATGTGTTTTCTATTATAATCTGAGCCAAATATCATATCGGTATATCCTTTCATATTGCGTCATTTATATATGAATGTATAAACGATGAATTTAAACGGTAAATTGTAAATGTACAGTGTGTGGAATAAATATAATTATATATAGATTTTAATAATAGATATTGGGTAATGTGTGTAGTCTGTCTATATATAGAAATATAATGTTAGTAAACACAACAGAGGATATTAGTTGCTATTTAATAATATTTCGAATTATTTTTTCTGTATCATCGATGACATCTGACATCGATTTAAGTTTGTAATTAATTAAATTAGAAGTGAACTGAAATGCAGTTGAATAATACATTCCAAGATAAAGAACGTCCCATTGCTCTATTTTAATTAACTTGGGTGTGTCAATGTATGTAAATGTCACTTGGCATAATGAAAATGTGAAAAGATTTTTTCCGGTACGATAAACTGAATTGTAAATAGATAGTTAACTTTATAAAATATAACTATCATTCAAACATTCCTTAGTGCTTATTAACTTCCCTGAAATATCAAAATGTTCGCAATGGCTCAGATCGAAGACCAAGGAATTTGTATTAGCTACTACCTGCAACTACGACGTCATTGGACGGTCACGGAGACATGGCTCGTCCCAGCTATTTATGTATAGGTGGCATATATCGCTGCTTACTAACACTAGAGAAAGAGGTGATGGTATTCTGTTGGCAGTACGTTCTGGTCTTAGTAGTGAGCGTAAAATCGTTCCTGGCATTGATCTGGAAGATAACAGTTGCTTGTACAGTACATTCCGTCTGGCGCTTCAGATTTTACATTGATGCATTGACCAAATTCTCTGGTCATATTATTAATATTAAGTTCAACGACACTGTGTTTATTGTTGGAGATTTTTACATTTCTTCAGTGGAATGGATCAATGGATCAGCTTTGAAACAAGCATGCTTTGTGCTAGTGATATTATCAACTGAACAAAATTTTCAATTACCAAGGTAGATTGTTTTACCTAATGTGCCATAGCCGAGTGGGTTAACGCGTTGGCCTGGCTTATGGGAGGTCACCGATTCAATCCCTACCGGCAGTCCGAAGTGTTTTTCGAATGTAGCACTTTAAATCAGTAGGTTCCTCTTTCTATTAATAGACTATTTATGAAATAGGTTATTGATTTGGAATAACGGAACTTTAATGCCATCAATTAACATATACACACGCACCCTGAATATGTTAGAACAATAAGTGTATGATGGATGCGTTGATGTTTCACGATTCCGAATATAAATAGCAAGATAGATCTCGGTGCATAGAGATATCTTAAAAAAATTGCGCATTTGCCCTGCAATGTTGTTAGAGTCGCGTCAGGGCAAATTAAGACTCCTAACCATCGGGGATGTATTGTGAGTGTTAGAGCACAAGAGCTCCAATCGGAGTAGCACAGCACAAACAGCACAAACAGCACATTAGCATGACCTGACCACTCGTGTTAACCCGTAATGGTGAATGAATCCGCTGTGCAGCATCGCACACTGGCCCTATTTCCCATAAAGGATTAAAGGATCCAATGAGAATGTGCCGTTGAGTATAGTTGATGCGTATCACACACCTTTCGAAGTAAAATTTAATTTTAGCGTTAACAGCGTCGCAAGACCCAGTCCACCTGAAAGGATGCTTGACTTTAAGCGGGGAAATTTTGATAAATAGTCATATTCTGTACATGGGGCAGTTAGAATCCAGTTCAGAAGCTGAATTATGAATTGAATTATTTTTCATGTTATTATACCGTGGCTTTTATCCCAAAAAAGATAGTGCAACACACTACGCGTCCTATATGATTTGATCGGTCACTACTTTAGCTTAATAACTTAAAGACGTGGAAACGATACAAATGGACAAATAGTGAAGCTCACCATGCAAATTATACTAGTCTCAGATGTAGATTCGAATCGTCACAAAGTGGGCTTTACGAAGAGTACCTCAGGAAAACTCAGTGCAACACTTGATTCCTCAAAATGATGGTATTATGTGGATAGTAAGAAAAACACTTAAGGTTTTCCTTCAATAATGAGTTTAGATGATACGTCATCTTCTAATATCGAGGACATATGCGAAATGTTTGTAGTTTTTCTTAAAAGTGTATACATTTCTGATGACGAAACTGACTCTCAGAAGAATTCTAAAAATCTCTATTGAGCATTAATGAGAATAAGGGCAAAGATCCTGACGAAATTCCACCAATATTTTTGAGGAAATGTGATGAGTCACTTGCGCAGCCTTTTCAGATAATTATCAATCTATCACTTTCATCCGGCATCTTTCCGGATCGAAGACCTACATAGAAACTTGTGTTCATGTTGTTTCCAACAAATATATTATAAGATATTGGATATTCTATCTTCATGGTGCGAGAGGAAGTTTCTATTTTTAAATATTGATAAATGTAAAATGATGACCTTTTATCGGAATAGATAAATTCCCCTGATAAATTTGATTAGTAAAGTAAATAGTAAATAGCATATACGATTTAGGAGTTCATTTTGATGAGAAGTTATCGCGTAACGATTGCAAAGGCATATCATAAAGTTAATCTTTGCTGAATTTGTAGACACCAAATCACTCAAAACCGTGTATTGTACATGAGCATGTATAAGATCTAATTTGGAATAGTTTAGAGGGTCTATACAAAATAAGTTTATTCTCTCTTCCTCCCTATGATTCTATTCATTTGCTGTCATGTCGCTTAGATGCGCCTAAATTGTTGTCACTTGTTCACATATACTACCAGCAGTTTTGCGTGACCATGATATTCTAAGAGTTCAAAGGCACAGAACTTCCAATGGACAGACCGAGCCAATGAATAGCATGGATGAATCTTTTAACCGTTTTTCACGCATATAAGCTAAACTAAAAGGCGCGAAGAGAATTTGTGCAATAAGACAAACCAATATATAGCGATTCTGTCGAACTCTTGCTAATAGACGCATATATTGTAGATTCAGACCCAAAAAACATAATAACAGATAAAAAAAATATTTGAATTTACTATTAAAATGAAAAAGAAAAAAGGAAGAAACATCCTTATCAACTGCACAATAGGTTGTAATCAGTAAATCTTGTAAAAGGTAACGCATATCCAAGCTAGGTCATACATCCTTTCAACGGATCGTCATTTTTTTTCATGCGTTAAAGAAAATATGATATACCGCTAATGCATCGCGGCAAAACTAATACATTAAAATACAAATGGCAGAATTATTGTTGCTCACACGTGACGTGTATTTAAGGCTTAGCGATTTTGATAAGTCGGACAGAATCGCTGTGCTGTTGTGTTGAGTTTAAAAGCCCGTGAACTATGTTCAAATCGTATATTTTTCTATTGCTCATATTTGCGATTTTTCCATTTGCACATTTCCGATAGCGTTATTTCGATAGAGCTTAATGTTATCGCACAGATTTTCGGACTCTGTATAGTCTCTATTTGAGAGGTTGATGTCAAACATATAGTTGAAACGACTACTTACTCGGTGATGAGCTTTTTTCCACTTATTAAATAAACGGTCAATAGGGGTTTTTCTCGTTGACGTCATTAAAATAAATATTATGAATTACTTACTTAGTTTTTTATTATATGACTTGGTACGATCTCTAAATTGACTCGCATATGTAACACAACCACAATAATAATGATATCGATTTTAAAAATATTAATAATTTTTATAAAATAAAAATTAAAAATAAGTAAAACTATCTGCTTCTTTTAATCCTCTCAGATCTGCGAAGCTGTGGTGTTTGAATCTAGGATAATCTCGGTATCCTAATCTTCCTTCATTGTTCTGGTATACATGGTTAAATCAGATTTTATTTTAACGTAATAATGTTTATTTGGTTTATTAATGGAATTCCAATTAATTGAACCTTTATTAATTTGATTAATATGTCTTTTAATTATGCTTGCGATTACGATTTGTATAGTCTCACCCCCACAATAAATTTAATAATTTCTATACACAATAAACTATTACCAATCCTTCTTTGAAAATTGTGCTATAATTCCATTCTGCACTATTTAAAGTTTGTGATGCGAATGCTATTATCTTTCCGTATTTTCCTAGAATTTAGTGATTAAATAGCACCTATGCCAACTCGACATCTTCGGATTTGTCCTTTTCTGTAGGAATTTAATCATTTTTATGTGATAGGTTCTTCATTTTATTTACATATTTTTTTATTTTATTTGATATAAACTATACTGTTTTTATATATTATATAACCAATAATACCCTTTGTGTGAAAATAGGATTTTTCCGCTTATTGTGCTGAAATTTGTATATGGCCTGGCTATATAACATGCGCAGAGAGATACATAAAAGTATCAGCTCCGATCAATAGGCACAATACAATTCAATCGAACAAAACAAATCGTGTACATACTCCTACGTGCAGAGGTCCTATGAGAATACGGTTTGTGTGTGTATGATGTCGTCCTATACTGGAGAATATAATTGCATTATGTACGAGAGTCCCGCAAACTGTGTGGGTGATGTACATGGGATGACGATGACTCTTAGTCCTTGTGGATTTGGAGTAGAATTGTTGGTCAATTGTTGTCTTTTATTTATTGGTTTGTATTCAAATTTTGTCGATAAAGATTGGTTATATTTACATATCATCGAAAATATTTTTTTTATAAAATCCCATAATCATATTCAAAATAATTGATATACTTCAAAACCAACCAAGAAGGGAGCTAATTTTAGCAAGAAAAGCAGATTTTATCAATTGACACGTGATTGAATAATCACTTTATGGACAGCATTTTTATTCAAATTACCAAATGTTATACACCAACTGTATTTATATAAATATTTGTATATATAAACAAATATATATCTTAAGAAAATCAGCAAAATTTCTGCAAACAATATTATTTATGTGCTTCTCCCTAAATTCTCTATCTCTTGCGTGCGCCCAACAAAAAAAAACGCATTATCATCACATCTATTATTAAAAAAGCCTGCCCGAACATTTATTAAACACTGCCCTAAAAACTCGTTTACCATGATATACATGCATAATTCACCACGGGCGAACGTGTTTTTTTTCATTTTCTTTTAAACAGCGAGATATTTAGCGAGTGATATATATGTATACGGTAATATATAAATATATAGAGAAAATAGCAATCTCATAGGTATATCGGGTGACTTAAGGAAACTCATCGTCAGGTTTCCCCCTAAGCAGTCCACAAGAGCAGCAGCCCATAAATTCGCTTGCGTGATGTTTTTTGGTATTCAATATTTAAGTATATCTTATATAAGAATGTGATTTTATCAATACATATAATAATACGTCATGCGGATTTCCAAAACGGTCCTGATATAGGGTCATTATTTACAAAATATATTTGTATAAATGAATAAGGTAAACATAGATATAGTAAAAGAATACATAATAAACAGAAACTATTTATAAAACAAAAACTTTAATTAAAAAAACATGTATCTTTCTATAAGCCAATAACATGATCGCGTGAGGCGACAACGACGGCGTTTTTAAAGGTAATGAAGAACTTTAAAAATCATTATAAATAGGATAAGCATAAAAGTTCAATGAATAACCTTTGGAGGAAGTTGTTGAGAGATAATGGTTTTCCTTTTCTTTTAAGAGGAGGTCTAGACCAACTATGATTGTGTGCCAAAAATGTATTAATTTTTTTATAAAACTATAACGACATGGACCGTTATAGATAGTTTTAGAAAAAGCGGAACGTCAAATATGTTTAAGATGGATGATTTAGAACCTCCCAACCAAACTGCCGAAGCTTGTGGCGGTTTACCAAAAATGTGTGAGGTCTAGCATTATCTTGATGGAATACAATAACAGCAATCATGTCCGCTTCTGATTAATCGCCTAAACAATCTGATCAATTGCTCAAAGTAGAGGTTCAAATTAATTGTAAGGCTGGTAAAAAATAAACGAAAACAAGTTATTTTAAATGGCAAGAATTTGTAATTTCCATAATTGAAAGGTCTCTTTTCTTCGATCCCTAACTCGGAACAACTTACAAATATTGTGAAAATAAAAACTGAAAACAAAAACTATATCAAATAGTTTGTTAGATTAAAAAAACAAGAACTCCAGTAAATATCCAATACAATTCAAGATTTTTGGGTAAAAATGTCCCACAGAAAATAAATATTAACACCAAAAATAAAATTAAAATATAAATTAAATATGATGATGATGATGTTATAAAAATGAACACCAAGCTCGATATGAAAACCGAAATCAGAAGCTTTACAAAAGCACGCCTATTCGCCAAGAGATAGCAAACATAAAGCCTAATAATGCAAAATAAAATCAATAATTTTTTTTTTTTTCGTTTTTGTATTTTTTCTTAATAATATTTACAGGAAAATAAAAATAAAAAAAAAATAATAAATAACCGACAATAAAAAAAACAATAAACCGTTAAATAAAAAAACACTATAAAACCAATAAACTAATAAAGAGGAAAAGCGCCACTACCATACAATGGACTTTTATTTTCTTTTACATCAAATTTCAATATTTATATATTTTCAACGATTAGCTTGGAATTCAAATTTGTAACGTAAACAGTTTCACATTTAAATTAAGTGGTATTTTTTTAATTGTCACCTGGACGCTGATTCTCTAAGCACAAGGTGATATATAGTTGATAATTTTATCTCCAGCATTGTTTCACAAGGTTGTTTAATTATTGTTGTTCATAAAATCACATCACATCAACATATTTATCCGATTGAAATGACCAATCTACACCGGGGTTTACACCGGGTTTCTACCTGCACCAAGAAATCGTGTCAAGCAAGTTTAACTATTTATTGAGCGATATATCCATTCGAAAAGTCAACATTGATATGAAGAAAGCTGCCAAAACGACGATCATCCAGCTGTTCTAATAACAGACAGCGTATTCAACTGCCAAGCAACACGGGTCTATTTACCAACTAAATCTGCGCAAAATTTTAAAATTAAACGTGTCCGCTCAGCTCAAGTCAAATAATTACTTTATATTAGTGAAATATTAGTTCCCTAACATTTGCGATACATCTAGAGTGAACTATTTATTTTGGCAGAAAAGGGATTTAACGAAGAGTACCTAGTTCTAATGGGAACTAAGAAATCGTTTAATGCTAATGAATGCCGATTCATGAATGCAACTGTCGATGTCGGCCCATGCATATTTCGGCAGCTATTGGTGAAGATATACGATGAAATGGTATATAAGATATTGCGTGTTTTTCCAGAATACTCGATTTCGCGGGTGCTTTTTTCATCTGGGTCAATTCGTGCGTTGGCTTTTGTCAGCCCTATTGATGTTTCAATATTTTTGTTTCCTTGTTGAAGAATGTTGATCATCGATCGCGAAAAGTGTGTGTCTGGTTCGGCAAGAACTATATTCTTCCTAATACACGAACTAATAGACCATCGCAATACCCACCCAGTTTTTGGTTCGTGCCACGAACAGCGCCGAAGCTTGGCATCGACTTCAGACGCTGACACTTAAGGCTCATATAGTCATATTGGAATTTATAGCCTCTTTGAACATCTTCGCAAAGAATATTTACGCTATTCATCAGGTGGACAAACATGCAGCGGGCCATACAAACATATCTTGGATGCAAAGAGAAAAAAGAATTAAAATATATATGTCTATATGTCTATGTCACATATATTCACATATTGATTATCATCAATTGCTCAAATTTTTTCATTATAAAATTAAAATAATGAATTGTATCCATATTGTGTTTTTTGGGAATTCGAATTTTGGGGAAATATTTTTTTGGGGAAGTGATATTTGTCATAAGCGTCAACTATTTGACTAAAATCGTTCTATGCTCAAATCGCTAGGTATTTCTTATTCTAGAGACTTCAACCTTTAATATTCTTTGGAATGCAAAATAAATGTATGCATATTTGAATTTATTGGTAAGCATTTTAAAATTATTGCCTAAGCAAAAAAAATCTGATTATTTTTGATTGATTCAATCATGATTTTGATTGTAAATTGATTCGTAGCCCATATTTATGTCGGAAAGTACTAAAACTTTATTAACGATAGTTGTGTCATTAAAATGAATTGTGACAAACTACAAAATAGCAGTTTAAACAGTAATGTAAAACATCTAATTAGAAAGTTACGTATAAAAGTTCAACAATAAACTTTTCTTCAAAAAATATT
>JANSTU010018663.1:0-13899 GCA_027564075.1 Bolitophila hybrida
AAATATATATTAAGAAATGTACACAAGAAACCATTTTTCAATTATCATGGGAAACAGCAATAAAATAAAGGTGAATTAACTTCTACAGTTATTTTTTGTATATTATAGTAGTATAATATATTATATAAATTGTCACATGTGCCAATATTTTTAAATAAAGTATGTATATTACTACTAATAATGTATAAATATATATATATATATATACATATATATAATATACATATACATATATATATATATATAATACATATATATAATTACATAAATCAAACGTCCATCGTCCAAAATACATGTGAATTATAGCTTGTTATTTGTACAAAGTATATATAATTAATAATTGCATGAATTTACATATTTAATTATATATACATATATGCATAAATATACACATATTAGGTGGTTACAGAAGACATTACACGTGCACATTTCGATCATTTTCATTTAATAAATAATATATTTATTTTGACTTTGACTTCTTTTATCGAAAGCTTAATAGCTTCAAAAACGTTATTAGATGTGTAAACATTATGTTAGAAATGTAGGTCTTTGAGATCTTCATATCCAGGTTTCATTGAAATCAGATTTTTTAAAAGGAAATGTATGTGTTTTTTTTCAAGATGTTTGGCAAAATTTGGGTGTAAGTGTAACGTGAGAAAGACCTGACCATATGCTTGGTCTTATGTGCAATTGAATCCCATCGCTTTGAGAATAAACCCAAGTCAATTGTCTGGGATTGCTTTCATCTGTTGAAGAAATATAGCCAATACATTCATTTACACTTAATGTTAATGTACTCAATTTAACGTAACTTTAACAGCGTTAAATCAAAACTATATTTCGGTATATTAGGACGGAATTTTCCTCTATTTGTGTACATTGAGCTAGACCGAAAGCTAGACAATCTAACAATGTTCGAAAATTCCGTGGATATGTCTGAATGGTATTAAATTGCGAATAGATTTTTGGGTGTTCGTTAAGGGAGTATCGAAGCAATTTATAAGTGCAAATGTTGCGAATATGCTGGATGAACATAATGATTACTATTGTTGAGAAAAGAAACCGATGAAAGTAAACAAGGAAGAGGAAATAGTGGGTATGTTCAATATTTTGATCAATTTCATATGAACATTTAGGAATAACTACAATTGTAATATTTGGATTATATTTATGAACTTTCGTTCCGGACAATTCGTCCCTGGCACAATTCATCCTGAAACCACTTCATTTAGAATGAAATTATGAATGAAATATGTAAAGATTGTGTATGAGTACCCCGATTAACAATTAAAAGGATACATTTTATAAATGTTAAATCTGAAAAGCCGTCATCCTCACCGTTTAGTTTTAAATAAAAGTTTAAATTTCGTATAGTCGTATATATTAAATAAATAATAATTATGTTTTTTTATTACTTAAAGTTATTTGTATATTAGAGAAACCACATCGCGTCGCCATATATACACATATATATATATAACCTCCAAATTTGCCACGAGTTCCGATACTTAATACGCTGTTGAAGGCACCGGTAAGTTCTTAAATCTTTTTATTTATTTATAGTATTTTGCAGGATAATTGTCTCGACGAAGCCGCTTTACTTTTGCGAATAAAACTTCAAGCTCGTAGAGAATATATCTCAATTAGCACCCTAGATAATGCAAAGGCGAGGTGATCGTATAGAAAAATTGCATAGAGCTTATTTGGATTCACGCTTTTGATCATACTATAAGTACGGCGGTTTTGAAAGGTTGGCGAGTTTTTTGAGAGCTTTAGGTGAGAAAACTATTTCACTTAGCGCTCCCTCTGAGAGAAAAATTTCATATAAAGAAGGTAGTGAAAATATTATTTTTTTTCAAATATTAAAGGTAAAGTGTTGTCCTAAACAGTCGTATCATTTCGGGTCAGTAAAAATGTTATCTATAGAAAATATAAAGTTTTGATGAATTCTCTAAATCGTTTTTGTTTGTTTTTGTTTGAATAAAAATCAATAACATATTAAACCAATTTTGCATAATATGCTAATATTTGTTTTTACCTATATATGCATTTCGCCTGCTAATCACGAAAGTGACAGTTTAAAATAATTTTATAATTTTGTACAAAAATCGAACTTTCTTTGTGATTGGGATGAACTGTGCCGGGCCGAATTGTTAAATGGCCATTTTGCCGGGCAAGGTGTAACTTGTACACATTAAACTATTTAGTTCACATGTACGGCGTACATTCGGCCGAATTGCGACGATGCAGGACCCATTAGTAGAGTTATCAATAATAACGGTGCTTATTTAAATAATTCTGGAATATAAGCACGTGTGTAAAATACTGATACGACATACATATATGGGGTTATTGAAAAAATGTTAAGTTTTCTCCATGGTTTTTGTTGTAAACCAAAACTTAAAAATGTAACTTTAAGTTTATTAAAAAAAATTGTCCAATAACAGTTTTTCTCCATGATTTATGTTGTTTTTGTAAACCAAGACTTAAAAATGTAACTTTAAGTTTATTAAAAAAAATATATACACAGTGCGATCAAACTCTCGAACCATAAGTGGTTGCACAGCACAAACAGCACATAATAAGCATAAAATATAAAAAAAAATATAAAATATATAATATATATATTAATAGTTATAACTGTTCTCTGTAATTAAATACATTGCACAAGTTTATGGGAGTGATTGTTGTTCAAGAGCAACTCTTTTTCCGTGGCACAAACGATTTCAAAACGGACGGGAATCTATTGAAGACGACGAACGACCCGGACCATCACGCACAACTCGAACACTGAAGCAATCCAAAAAGTTTGTGAATTCAATGCAAAAGATCGAAATGCACCCATCAGGGTGTTAGCAGAGGCCAAACCATTCTCACCGAGGATTTGAGTAAAATAAAGGTATGCCCACGATTTGTACCACACTATATTGGAGATACCATGAAAAATACAAACGAATGGATCATTCAAGAGACGTCATTGTCATTGTCCACCAAGCAACCGTTTCACCTGATCAGACTATCAATGCCGTCTTTTATCTTGATGTTCTGAAGCGTTTATTAGCCAGAATCACCCGTGTGCAACCTGAATACCATGATCGAAATAATTGGACTCGAGAGGACTTCGCTGCATGACAACGCAACCGCCCAATTCGTGGGCGCGATTATTTGGTACAAAATCATGTTTCTGTGATTTTACACCCACCGTATTCACCTGATTTGGCGCCGTGCGACTTTTACCTATTCCCGAAACTAAAAATGAATCTGAAAGGATTCGGTGAATGACCTTGAAAACTGATTCCAATCATTTACTTTACGAACAAAATATTTTATATTGTTGCTAATAAAATGCACTTTCTGATCAAAAATTTTGTTACATAGTCATAATGACAAAGTTGTCAAAGTTGTATTTCCAAATAGTATTTTTTTAAAATTGCTATATAATAATATTGATGACGAATTAGTCATTATTTTATTTAGCAAATTTGATGGCTAGTTAGTAGATTTTATTGCTAAATATATATGTATATATAGATATGCTAAATTTCATTAAATATTACTATTTAGTTAATGTCAAGACATCTCTTATAATTATTAAATATTGACAAAATAGAATTGTCTGCTAAATTGTTTTTAATATTACTATTTAGCATATTTAATTACTGAATTGTTTTCTATATTACTATTTAGTAATTTTCAACATACCAATTAGTAATTCTAATGACCAAATAGATTTTTTGCTAAATTGGTTTCAATATAACTAATAACCTCCATATTTTCCATAAAATTCTATAAATAATAATGGACAAACTAATTTAAATATTGTTAACTCCTATAAAAAAACAAAAGACGTTTTTCTTCCTAGTTTTGTATTCCTAATAAGTTGTTTCAGTTCTATAATCTTAAAAAAACTTTTTAAAATACAAAATTGCTTTAACTTTAAATCTGCACAAGTAATAAGGTCTGCAAATATTAGGTAGGACATGACAAGTTTCTTGTAAACGTATACACACATTGTACATTACTATCCTTTAAGAATGGATTGTGGGCAGTCTACATTTTTTTGGCTAGCAGAGCAAATAATACAGCAATTCGAAAACGGAACTTCGGGGCATACGATTGAAACGTATTTGGGTTGCCCAAAACAAAAATCTTCGAAATACACTTTTAAAGTTTATTCAAACCGGAACCGGAAAGTCTGGTAGTATTTCTGTGTTGAAACCACGAGACTCGGGAGTATTGCGAAAGGTAATTGGTTTGAACTGACTGTCAACTTCTGTAAATTATGAAAAATCTGTAACGAGGAATCCAATTTGGACGTATCCTGGGAGACTTGTCGTGAACACACCCATAAACTTGGATTTTGCTTTAACTAGGTTCATATTAACCCTTTTTTAATAGCACTATTTAACGTGATTATCAAATACAGGCAATGAGTAAACCATTTGTAACAGCAAGGCAGATGAAATGGAGATTGAAGAGTGTTTTCCGGAAATATCGAACTGTAAAGTTTCCTTCGAGCGTAATGGTACTCAAAAATACAAAGACATTCTCAAAGAAAACCTTTTAGCTTTAGTTGAAAACTTGAACATGGCTGAGTACGTATTGCAGCTGATACTGCTAAAACCACCAAGGCACCTTGTTATGGAAAGGTATTCTAGTAGCCCAGACTTCAATCCAATCGAATCTCTCTGGGGTATCATTAAGAAAAACTATTAAGCAAAAAGGCGATGGAACAAAATATTAAACAGCTTGTCCGACTTCATTCTTGCCAAATATACTTGTGTCCGATTACATTGTTTTCCACATGGATTTGGGAAAACGCAAAATACTACATGACCCTAAAATATTTGTAATGAAACAAGTTTATCATAATATACCATATTTCATTCGTAAATGTTTTTGGTTTGGGAATAGCATACATTATAATATACCACATGATCAAAATAAGTTGTTAGTATATTGATATACATCTTAAGATATTTGCCACACTTATTATGTGACTAAATAGTAAATGATATTAAACAAATATGTTTTTTCTGCGAATTCATACAAATTTGAAACAATTTAGAAATAAATTCTAATTAGCGGATTGAAATGCAATATAGTAATGAAAATCACTAATTGGAAATATTTCGTGCTAAATTGCAAGGATCTTTAAATGGCACTGAAAAGTGCCAACAAGTCATAAATATCATTTAGTCGTATTTACAATGACTCAGTTAGTCAATTTCATGATATTCGTCATTGTTATATTTATAATTTTTACTAAACATTATGGAATTTCTGGCTTTTTAGCATTGTCATATTGGCTTTTTAGTGTAAAATATAAAAAATAATAAATAAAACACTTCAAAATATTGTAAAAATATATTTTTTCAAACTATTTAAAAAATGTGAAATATTTTTTTAATAAAAGAATTTTATTTACTACTTTTCGATTGTACCAAAAAACTAATAAAACACTTTTTTTAAATGTAGTTTGATAATGATTATGAATATATTAAGTTATCATAACAATTTTCGAATATTTTTTTTAGTATTGGCAATAAAATATTTTTTTTTTAAAAAAAAAAAAAAAATACGAAATAATCACTTAAAGTAGCAAAATATAAGATATATTTCATAAGGTGGTAAAAGTTTAATCCTTTATAATATTTAAAAAAAAATGTTTTAAGTTTATTCTTTTTTTTTTTAATTTTTCTGTAATTTACATTTGAAAAGTGTTGCTATCTGAAGACTCTTCGCCCCACTGTATAGTTTTAGCCTCTCAAACAAGACATTCTTTAACAGTTTTTGTCACTTTCATACCATAAATACATAATACATTTTCGAAATTTCCACTTTCTACAAATTTCATTTATTATTATTATTTATGTTCGTACATAAATCATAGTATATATTAGCTAATAAGAAACCTGCTATACCAAACAAAATTCAATTCCCGACACTGCAATAGAAATATTTTTCGATATATCTCAACACTTGTGCGCCACAATCACACAATGCTTTTTCACCTATATTTCCCAGATGTGTAGTACACAAGCACCTTAAATGGGACATAATATTATACTCACACTATATTTCCTATATACATATATGTTCATAAAAGCGATATGATTCCGTATCGCATCCGCACAGGCATAATGCCGATATATAAATGAATGCACTAGCGCACCACCAAATCCAAATTCACAGCTTCCTCTCAAATCGAAATTCACAAAATTTATATAATACACAAACACACTCGGAAAAACATATACGCGATGTTCACTATCACATATACGAATGAAAAAAAAAAAACACAACCGCCAACGCCGAATAGTTGCGGGCAACTGAATTTCTGTCTGTGCTCCACAAATCGAAAAATCACAAATGCACGTGCCGGGCGGAATAGTGGCGGCAGAGGTGGCGACGCGGTACGGCAACGGTCCTGAACCTAACACCTTTCATATACTATACATACATAATCAATATACAGAGCTAAGCATGGTCCGACACACGTTAATTGCTTTCTCTAATTAGTTTGTGCGCAAGACATAAGTATATATTGAGTGCGCTTGGTGCGACATACTGAAGACGACGGACGGACGGACGGACGGACGCTAAGGCGGGTGCGATATTATATGTCGTATGTATGTATAAGAGCACGCTTCCGAATGTAATTGCGATAACGACTCTGTCGAATCGTTATACAATATAAATTGGCGAGTATAAACCAAGAACTATACTATACGGACGTCTTCCGTGAAATGTCAATAATAGAACCTTAAATATGACACAAATAAATGATTTTTGATGTGAGAATAATTGGGCAATTTCACAAGAGCTGAGTTATTTAGAGAAGCATAATATAATACATAAGGTTTACTCACCGTCCATTGGGCTTGAAAGCGCCCGATTTCTTCGTTCGATTCAAACTATTACTGTATGACTGACAATGCTTATGAACACTGGAGTTTATGTCCAGATTGTTGATACTATTATTGTATTCAATTGGCACGCTGAGCTGACGATCGAACTCTTTGTTACGCACATTTTTCTCGTGATGATGATTGGCTGAATTGCAGGCAGCTGCGGCTGCGGCAGCGGCAACGGCTGCAGCGCTGCCGTTGTTCACAAAGAACGGCTTGTTCAGATCGTTTAGAACTAGCTGACTTGGAAGGCTGTGATTGCATTCATTGCTCTTGGCATTATACTTATTCTTCAAATCACTATGACTGCTGTTTACGTGTGCATGATAGACGTTCTTCAGTGAATCATTAAGGCGCAATGATGTACGATGATGATGACTAGCACCAGCCCGTGAATCACTACCCGATCCTGTGGACGAGGCCGACGAACAGTTGTTATGTATTAATTGTGACACAGTGTGATGATGATGATTTGCCGAATACTGACAGGATAGTTGACCACACGTCTGTAACGGCGGTGGTGATGCCGAAGCAGACGATGTCTGACTTTTCTCGGACTTGCTCAGTTTCAGCGATATGTTGCGCAGTTTCTTTGAGTTTGCCTTGATTTTGCAGCCGTTCAGAAAGGATGAACTGCGTGCAAAATTCTTGAAGAAGTTACTCTTCTGGTGCAGATGTGATTTACCAGCGGCAGCCGTTAGTTTGTTCGTGTGTTTATTGATGTGATTGCACTCGCCGAACTGATTATTATTATAAAGACTGTAATTGTTATCGTTGATCTTATAGGAATTTGATCGACAATTCGAGATGCTTGTGTGACTGGCAGCGTTGTTCAAATCAATGTGCTGATGAAGATTTGGTGAAACGTTATTCACTTTTTGTGGCTGATGTGGTTCACTGGTACTTTCAGTGCTATTTGTTACTTTACTGTGAGATTCGGGAGTAGCGGATGTGGCACCGGTCCAGTTGATCACGTTTAAACTGGCACGGATCCGTTGGTGAGCACTGCAGGCGTTGCAGGTGGCTGCGTGTGGGACACAGCTCTCGGATAGGTTTTGCTTGGCGTTCTTATTTGAGAGGACGCCGTGCGTGGGCGGATACACGGTGGGCACTACTTCGCAGCTGGTTGTTGACGCGGGTAGTACGTTACGATCGATTGTTGAGTTGTTGTCAGTGTTGAGGTTCACCATGGACTGGCGAAACTGTTTGTAGTCCGAGTGCTGAAGCTCCGCCGATGTGTTGTCCTCACTCCGCGAACATGAAAAGAGAAACGTAGTGTAAGTTTCTTGTACATATGTAATATGTATATAAAATCGGTAATAAATTCTATATTTATATATAAACAACCATGCACAATATATAAACGAGACAGTTTAATTAATGATTGCGCTACAGACTCAAACACACATACAGAGACACACACTCATGTATATATATATATAGTATTATATAAATCAAAAAAGAACTATACAGAAGGAAAAGAGAGACAATTTTAATGAATATTATTCAATATTTCCTATATACAAAATATAACAAATGGGGTTTATGTGTATTTGTATATTATTTTTGTGAGTGTGTAGGCTATGTCATTACATTTAAAAATGATTAATATCATTCTCGAGATTTGCTCTATATGTAGTGCCACAGAACAATTCTATTCGGCATGTTTAACCTTTATTTTTTTACACGAATATTTATAACATAATTTCTGTTTAATTGTCTGATGGTTAAACAGTTCAAAGATAAAAATAAATAAGTTAATTGGTTAGCTTCTATGTACGGGTTATCCCATCGATTTTTTGTTTGTTTTAACCAGTGATACAATAATACCTGCTCTATTTAAGCGGTTTTTATTATTTTGTCCCCACACCTCTAATTTAAAAAATTGGGTCATTGTTTAAAACTTTAAAAAATCGATTTTTTTATAAAATTTGAGAGTCAAACTATTCATGAATAATATTCAAATATATTAGAGTCATAGGCTGTTGAAACGAAGCCAATCAGACGACAGGTAGTCAACCTTCATCGGAGGTTATAAATCAAGAAGTTCATACACGGCTTTACTGACAATTCGTCGAAGATCAATTTATCGTCGAAAACAATCTATCGAATAGACAATTCATCGAATGCACAATTTGTCGAAATTGAAGTCATGAAAAAAGTGCAATTAAATAAATGTTTTTTTATGAATTAACCACTATATCCCTAAAGAGGAGTTATAAAAATGGTTAAAAGGGCGTGGTCCAGAAATATTGGTACCTTAAAAAAAACTACAACATGTTAAAATTTCCTCCCTGATCAATTTTTAGTAGTATGTTTTTTAGGCTAAAACCCCTAAAAGCCTTTTGAGCCACTTTAAAGTTTGTATGAAACTTTTCTACTTACTACTTAAAAATAAATTATATAATTTTAAGGTGATAGGGATTTCAGTCCCAAAAAGTACTACAAATTAATCAGGTAGGAAGTTTGAAATTTGATTTTTTTTTACCACTGTACTGTTTTTTACCAATGTAATGATGCACTTGTTTTTTAGATAAAATCATTTATTTAATTTTACTTTTTTTTTTTGTATTATGACTTCAAATAAAATCAATCAATTGTCTATTCGACAAATTGTGCATTCGATAAATTGTCCATACGTACAATAAACTAGAAATTTTAAGATCGATAAAAATTTAAAAATTCGAAATTTCAATATTTTGCAAAGATCATAGTTCATGGTACGCGGAATGTATTCTAGTTTAACCCACTTTTTAGATTTTTTGATATTTCTGTCAAGTTTGTTATACTTTTTGTTGTCAGTAATCAGAAATCTACATAAAAAATCTTGTAAATATATAGCTGAAAAATATCAGCCATTGATAACAAGTTGTCTTAAAATCATTTTTGGGTCTTCTTCTTATGTATTTTATTAAATGATACCTTGCAAACAGATTGGTAACAGCAAAATATATTTTTTACGATTACTATTATTTTTTTTAAAGTGACGTCAACAGGATCATATCTCCCCAACTAACTTTTATTATTTTCAATATAAAATTGTCATTGTATACAAAATAAAAAAAATTGAAAAAAAAACACAATTATACAAACTAAAAATAATATACAATAATACAATCAAATAAATAAAATGAAAAAAAAAACAAATAACAAACATATCAACGTAAAATTTAAAAACATTAAAACATTCAAGACTCACTCACTCACAAACGATGATTTCTGTTGTATGGTTCGCTATGAACACATACTTGTCCACTATTATAAATAATTCAGGATTAACTTAAAGACCGTGTGATCCTCCGAAATGCTTCACGGGAAAGATTGAAATCAAAGTGAGTACACGCAAGACTGATTATTGCTATCGAATATTGTATATCCTATTATTAAAGGTCAGTGTAGATCATAACATTTTTAATTTATTTTAAAAATTAGTCGATGTACCTTAAATACACCTTTCAAAATTAGATAGGAGCAATATGATAAGACTGCGGAAGTATATCGTCTGAATATGTGTTGAAGTTATAGCTCTTCACAAAGAAGAACATTCTATTCGTAAAATTGTAAGAAAAACACAAATTTCATATGCTGGAGTAAATTACATCAAAAATGGAATGAATCTGGTAAAATTCGCAACAAAAACGATCTGGCACACCAAGAAAAACTTCTAAAGCTGAAGATAGGGTACTAGCCAACTGTAAAAGAAACCGTTTCAAAACATCACCACAATTTGCCGAAGAAATGACCTTAAGCCAAGCCCAGAAAATCATCATTAAAACTGAAAAAATATGTTTGCGAGAAAAAAAAATCAAACAAATCTAAGAGCCATTAATATAAGGAAAAGATTAGATTTTGCTAAAAAACATATTAAATGGACCTACGACTGGAATAATGTACTTTGGAGAAACGAATCCAAGTTTGAACTTTTCAAATCCACGTGAGATCCTCAGTCAACAGTCAAACATGGAGGTTGAAATGTTATGATTTGGGGTTGTATTGGAGTTTGTGATTTGTGATCTTATACAAATAACGGTCGAACTCACGGATCTACGATATGTTGTGTTTTAATATGATTGCAACAGTGCGACTATTGCGATACATATCATAATATTGGGCAGAAAGTAATGGGATCTTCTAAATTGGATTATTTTGTAATGGAATATTTTTTATGGGAGCATTTGACATACAAAAAATAAGCTATTTATGTAACTAGTACAATAATGTATCATTTTAATGACATGTCGAATAGAGTGGGTCGATGTTTTTCAATTTGGAATTTTTGTTGACGGGTAGGGCTCAAAAGTTACAAAATAAAAATTTAAATTTTTTGACCTTTTATTTGTTTTGTGTTTTTTTTTTTTTTTGTGTTTGTGGCCTCAGCATTGCACTTGAAAAATCAGAATTTTTTGGAAAAAAATGGAAAAACTGCCAATATTTTCAAATTTATTTTTTTTAGCAGTGTAAAATTATTTTAAAATGCCAAAATTTCGTAATGGATTGAGATTGATTCGCTGGATGTCACAAGTAATTCCATTTGTTATATTTGCGTATTTTAGTAGCATCCTAGCCAAATCTTTCCTTGTGAAGCAAATAATCTATGCTGCGATTGATGATAATTTTGCGAGAGGGTAGCAACATTTAAAAAGCAAAAAGAGGGATAAAAAATCAGTATAATTTTTTCAAAAGAAAGTGATAACAACAAGGATTATTTATTTTATAGGTAATCACTTACTTATTAAATAAATAATCTTATTTTTATCTATTTTTTGATTTCTTTGTGAATTGTGTAAAGGTGTATTTAATAATGGCAATATACCAGCTGTGGTTGCTAAATTTCATTTGCGACGAACTGCTGCGACCATCCTTTAAAATACATAGAGGCTTGCGTTCATCAACTGGTCTATAAACACAATATAGAAGAAGATATATAAGTATCTTTAACTAATTTACCAAAGTTTACCGAAAACTTTTTATTCCTATTTAATAATTATGCCCATTTTTTTATTGTTTAAAATAGGTCTCTGCTACATATACAATAATAAAGGATAAAATACCACATATTTCTATTCATTAAGAACACATTTAAACTGCGCTAGAAAGAATTCAAGCAGTCGCGTACATTTGAAAAGGCATAATTATGGACTTGCTGAGCCGATGCTGAGGAATGAGTATGAAGCTTTTAATGAAATCGCTAGTCACTTTGACTTTTATCTTTCCTGTTGGAAACTTGGCCCAAAACTCTGGTAGACATCTACGTAATGAACTAAATCCGAGAGAGTTAAAAATTCTTAGGGTAAATTATTAAGGGTAATGAAATAGATTATGGGTCTTTGGAAATTAAAATTAAGGCGTGGTGGTTTACAGTTAAAATATTGACTCTTCAGCTTACATGAAGTTAGTGTTGAAATAATAAAACAAATCAAACTTATATATTAATGTTCAAATGTCAAGACGAGAACGAGAAAAATCATTTTTACACATTAAACATGTTCGGCATTTTCGAAGGTTGTTTTTCCTTTTAAAACCTCTAGTGTTCCCGACATAAATTTTATATAAAGCCTCTTAAAAGAATGTGGTGGGATTCAGGCCCAAAAATCTATTGCTTCAAAATGCATATATACAAATACTTACAAAATACAAAATGGTCAGTGAGGAAATGTGAACATTTTGTTGATTTACGTACATCTTTGACCATCTCCAATCACTTTTTGGGAGAGAGAGGGGTAAAATGAAATAATTCAATTACTTTTTGCAGATATTGTTTAATCGATTTCCATCAAAAATTTACCCCCTATCAGGGTTGTCAGCCAACGATAAATTATCGGAGGCGACTGACCTTTCAATTTGTACCGGCGGCTATCGGCTGAATGCGAAATATTTGACCGGCGGCTGTCGGCTGAATCCGATTTTTCATAGTAAATAAAGGCGATACTTTAGGCGAGCGAAAATGGGATTACAAAAAAGTCAGTCTCTCGGTTGGGGGATCGCATTTCGACCAGTAAAAACTAAAACTATTTGGTGTTAAAAGAGTAAATAGTATCAAATGAAAGGTATTTAAAATATCTATGAATTTAAAAAGCTGAATAAAATATGTATACCCTTAAAGGAGCAAAATGGTATTGCTTTGTATTTATGTGTATAGGAGGGGGTATGAGAGGGGTAAAAAATGATGAGTTATTATTAAAAATAGTTTTTTTAAATTCCTTTCATTTGATAACATTCACCTTTTTAACACTCCCCCTTATAACTTTTTAATTTACTTTTACTGTATTTTTGATAAAACTTTGACGACCTCTAACCCTGAACAGGTATATTTCACCCAAATATTTGTTTGTGTTTTGTTTTTGTTTTTTTTTTTGTTTTGTCTTTTAAGGTTCCACCTAAACAATGTATATATTATTTTCAGTTTTATGAAAATGATTGGATTTTGGATTTAGAGGCCTAATTTGTTATTAGCTATTATTTCCATTGTTTTCGCGTTTTGATCAAAAATATATAAATAAATAATATATGTTTTTTTGTTATTCGTACTTCTTTAATACTGTTTATAATTAAAAATAGGCACTTTCCAGTTTGTTTTTTTTTATAAAAAACTTTTTTTTTTTAATGTGAAAGTTGATCACAACGGGATTATAACAAAAATGTCAATTTAACGTGTAATTACCCCTTTTCTTCCAGGAAGGCACCATAGTAGTACTAAACTTTTTCCTTTAACTGTTAAGACGCTAAAAAATAAAAGTAGTGGTCCACCCTTTTCACTTTTTGGGAGTTAATGGTTAAAATTTAATGATGCACTTTAAAAAACTGTATTCGATCTATACATTTTAAAACTTTAGTTATCCTTCATAAAGAGTTTTCCAATAGGGACGCTCGAACTTTGACAGCTCATTGCGGCCATGTTGTTTGAGTGACACATGTCAAATGCAGTGTGTTATATTCATTCCGTCCTCCCAAACCACCATGGCAGGTTACAGTGTCGAGCAGCACGTGC
>JANSTU010018674.1:0-13895 GCA_027564075.1 Bolitophila hybrida
ATTACTCTCTCCCTTTAAGGGTGTTCTTGGCTGTGACCTCTGCTAAATATTCGCCAAAAAAGATGTATTAAATCTGGGTAGTGATTCGATGCATAAGACAACACAAAAAATACGTGTATATCGTGTAAATGCAGATCGACACGTTCAGTTTTTTTTTGTCGAATGGGTTTAAAAAAATGGTTTTGTTATTATTATTATTATACTTACATTCAAGTTTTTATTATTTATTTATATTTAAGACAAATATAAATACGACTGAACAATAATAAGTAATAATAGCACAATATTTGTGCAAGCAGTACCTCCCGCGATGTTGTGTCATAAAATAGTGGCTTCATAACGCATTTAGGTTGCGTTCTAATAGTTGCATCATTTGAGTAGCGTGTGTGAAAAAATTTGAACAGAATCGCTACCCTGACTACCCTCATGGTGGTGGATATGTGCAAAAATACATTAATAAATCTATGAACATGCCAAAATTCGACCATGACGCTAATGTCTCGTGATGGTTTCTCCGGGTCCCATTGATAAAATTCATATCTGTGAACTGAAAAATTATATTTTTTTCTCAAAGAAGGAAGGAGAAATGTTAAAATTTGTTATAAACAATTTATTGCTTAGTCTGGCTACTTGCAAAACTATCATACATAACATGACAACAAGTGAGTCACTTAAATAAGAATTCCGAAATAAATAAATAAAATTAAGTGAAAATGTCACAGTGACACTGCCCTGTTTGCAGTATGAATTAAATATTGCATCTATCTCATTTTCCATCAGAGCAGAGCTGCAGTGTACATATAATACCAGCCCGACATTACGTACATATAAATACATTATAATATACGATATAGACTTAAAATATATTTATTGGCTTGAAATATTTTTATTTGCATCTAAGCCTTGGATTTGTATTATCTTTTCAGTTATTTGTGTTATTTTGAATTTTTTATATCCTCCATCAAATGTTCATATCAAACGAGACTATATATATAATATTTTTTTATGTTTTTTTTTTTATATTAGATCATAATCTAATAAAATGATATTATCAATGTTCTTTTAACCATTTGCTCTGTCATAATATAACCAATAAACTTCTTATCAATGCGTTTATCAAACATATAATTGAGTGATATCTGCGGGACCCGGAGAAACCATCACGAGACATTAGCGTCATGGTCGAATTTTGGCATGTTTATAGATGTATTTATGTATTTTTGTTTATGTAGTAAAATCCCGATGCTTTGACCGCTGACAATATGTCACGTTCCCGATATCTGCTTATAATTGCATCTCAAAAGTCGATATACGTGCAGCGCCATACACATAAAACGTGTAAAGTGCGCGTCTATATTTAAAATTTATAATATCGTCAAGACGAAGACACACGCACCGCAAAAATCTCTGTTATCAAAAACCGGCCTCACACAGAGAGAGAGCGTGTGACAGATAGCAAAAGAGAGTGGGGGTTCCATATAAATTTTGCATATAAACTCAAAGCACGGGAATCGCAGTGCTCATACATAAAATCGCCATCTTTATGTGAACGTGTGTCGTCTCTTTGCTCGTCCGTTCGTGTGAGTGTGTGCGTCTCTGTTTTTGATTTTCTTTGCCAGCATACGAGGTTTTCCGCTTAAAACTTCTCAAATAATTAAGCGAGCGTGGCTATCACGTCAAATGTTGCAGATCTAGCTGCTTATTTGGATTACAGTGTGTGTGCGTGCATGTGCGTGACCGACCCTAGAGTCACGCAAAAAAGATGTAAGTGATTGAATATCTAGAAATTAAATATATGTACTTAAATGCGGACTTTGTTTTGGGTATTTTTGCGCGTGCCCCGTGTCAAGTGTCAAAAATCATTATCAAAGCGAGCACGCAGTCAGCAAAATGTCAAAGTTCCTGCTCCTAGCGGATGTCAACAATCTGATAATGTGTTACAAGAAACGAGCCTCTCTTTCATTGGTTAAAACGTTTAGATTAGGCTTGTTATGTATGCCCAAATTTGAACTTTTGATAATACACTCTGTTTTGCAATAATAATGAACCTAACAAATGTCTTAAACAGAAAAACTGGTTTTCTGTGATGCAATCACTTTTTTTGTAGTTTTGGATGTGTGTGTGTGAGAGCAAGTGCATTTTTTTATGTACGTGTACTCTTCAACAAGTAAAATGTACAATGTATTTAACACACACTTGCAAACAATTGCGATTTACTAAAGTTTATGAGTCGAGTTTGAGTGCACAGTCAGAAAACATGGAAAATAATCATTTTTTATGTGAATTCCATTAATATAATTCTGACGAACATCTGGATTTGTATGCAAAAACACATTTTATTTTTTTAAATGTAATTAGTAATAACATGTGAATACCCGAGACATGTAATCTCTAATGTATATAAAGTACTGTTTTATGTATTTTTTTTAAATACTCCTATTGTATTTGCTCTAAGCGTGTTATCAGTCGCTATTCACTATATCAACACAGATTCATTCTTGGTCTGTCCTTCGGTTGAATTGCACAAGGGCAATACGCAATTGAACTCTCTGTATACGGTGAGTTTATGATTCAGCATTGTAAAACGTCTGTTTTTCTATATTGCAAATTTCTCTCATCTTCTACAGATTAGCTTTTTCTACTCGAAATTCGCAATTATACCCAGCTGTGCTAATATTTACGTATTATTTACGTGTGTGGCTAAAGAAAGCCACATATACATAATAAACATCTATTAACAATAATAAACATTTCAGCAACAACAACATGGCCATAAATAAAGGATACGATGACAATGAGTCCAGCACAACAAACGCCACTAGTAGTGACGGTGAGAAACCACGCCACCGACAGGCAGCAAGCGGCAGCGATAGCCTAAACAGCCCCATTGCCAATGAGGGTACACTATTGTCAGGGCAACAGACCTATTTTGTCGATGAAAAGATCACAATACCCGACATTGATAAGGTAAGTCAACATAAAGACCTGACTGGCTTAAATACCTAGATAAAAACACACACACGCACACATGATACACCAATCTACGATATCTTATCGCAAGGCGGCACACTATTTGCGGTCGTACAGAGTTCATTAGATTTATTACGATTCAGCAAATCAGTCAATTAGAGCTTAATTCGCAAATTGTCTATATTATTTTTTTTTGTTGCCACATGCTAGACGATTTGTGCATCTGTTGCGTTTTTCGCAAATCGCGATGATTATTGATTGACAATTTCTAGAATTATTGCATGTATCACGTGTGTGTGTGTGTGTTTGTTCGAGGTTTTTTTTACTTTACTTACTTTATGTGGCCTACAGGCGGACCTCTCCAATTTAATTCTCCTATTGCACAATGATCAGAAACAGCGGCAGCGGCACAGTTTACCAGGAGCACGGTGATTTTTGTAGTACATCCTTTTCACACTTCTTCCAGCTGGGTTTATGTCATCGGCTTAAGCCAACTACTGACCAGATTACGTGAAGATGGTACTGCTGGTGTCAATAGTAATGCTACGCACTTTTTTTGCAAGTGGGTCTCCTTGGCGTAGCCCCTCTGTAGTTTCAAAATATTTTAAGAGTTTAACCTTAACTCATACTGAGGACCGTACATCTGTAAGCATTAGCTTAGCTAAGGCTATCATTTTTTGGGAGGCTGGACATAAGAGCTATCCAGGACATAACAGTTGGCCAGCAAAGGATTCTTGATGTGTCAAAAAGCACCTAGCTGTCGCCAGATGGGAAAACAGCCAATGTAAATAGTTGGCGAGTACCAAATATCGACTTGGATCACTATCGCTGATTCATATCCTAAAAAACGAGCAGAAAACGTAGATACACTACACTACATCGAGCTGCTGAAAATGAATGAAGTCTTGCAGCAATACCAGGCCAAAAATGAAGTGCAAATTATTGCGACAGAAATGGTGTAAGAAACAACCTCGACGAACGACATGTGAAAGTGACTAAGTCAGACAGTAGAGTGTATTGCAACAGAAGTTCTAGGGTGGGGGAGTGTGATCTTGACGTGTTAAAAAACGCTCCAACGACTATCCCAAGCCAACATGAAGGATTAAATCGGTCCAATTTACATGTTAAAAAAAGAACGATTACATACAGAGTCTCGCTAATAAAAAATATAAGAAGCAGAATCGCTTAAAGACCACCGCATAGGACTTTGCTGATTGTTTAGGAGACACGACTTGGAGCTGTGTGTAAACCTTAAAAAATACTTTCCCATGGATATCAAGCGAGCGGTGCAGTAGACACCACTCTAAACCAGTGTGTTGAATTGTATGGAAAATATTTCAAGTTCAAAAATATGAATTTTCGTCACCATGTAACGTGTTGAAACTCAAGATTTGTGAGTCTCAAGATGCAGGGTTTTTTTTCAAGAATTATGGGTAAGAGACGTGTAGAACCACAGGATTTGTGGGGGTTTTATTGTGTTTACCTTGATATAGGCTATTTAAATAGGTTTATGGGGACAGGCAGATGCTCAAACGTTTATTTGCCCAAACGGATTATTCGGCCAAACGTCCCACTACTAATACACACTCTTCTTTAAATTAAAACAACCCGAATGTAATCAAAAATGTCAATAAATTACAAATTGCAATTATTTTCCAGACCGGCTTCAGTTTCCGCAAACTATGGGCATTCACGGGACCCGGTTTTCTTATGTCCATAGCGTACCTGGATCCTGGTAACATTGAGTCTGATCTGCAGAGTGGTGTCGTAGCCAAATACAAATTGCTATGGGTTCTGTTGGCAGCTACCGTGCTCGGTCTGGTCGTTCAACGGCTTGCCGCACGTTTGGGCGTTGTGACCGGATTGCACTTGGCCGAGATGTGCTATCGTCAGTACAAGACCATACCACGATTGATTCTATGGATTATGGTAGAAATTGCAATTATTGGCTCTGACATGCAAGAGGTTATCGGTACTGCAATTGCACTTTATCTGCTGTCAAATAAGGCGTACGTAGAGAAATCGAACTACTTTTCAGAATATTTAATAATATTGATTTCGAACTTTAGCATCCCATTGTGGGCAGGTACTCTGATCACAATCTTTGATACGTTCACATTCTTGTTCCTGGACAAATACGGTTTGCGCAAATTGGAGCTTTTCTTTGGTATGCTTATCACCGTAATGGCAGTAACCTTTGGCTATGAGGTAAAAATGCATAATAATACATTCGATCTTTACAGATTAATTTAATTTATTTGTTTTAGTATATCGTATCGGCACCACCACAGGGTGAAGTAATTACGGGCATGTTCTTCCCATGGTGCACAGACTGTCAGTCCAAGGAACTGCTGCAGGCCGTCGGTATTGTTGGAGCTGTTATTATGCCACATAATTTGTACCTTCACTCGGCACTGGTCAAAGTAAATGCCTGCTCCTCAATAACATCAGATCTTTGAAAATATTAACCATAATACTCTTTATAGTCCCGTGACATCGATCGTCGTAATACCGCACGTGTCCGTGATGCCAACTTCTATTTCTTCGTTGAGGCTTGTATTGCTCTATTCATCTCTTTCATTATTAACGTTTTCGTAGTGTCTGTATTTGCCAATGGACTGTACGGAAAAACAAACGCAGATTTGGTAAGCTATCATTTAGGTAATGTTATATACATTTGCTTATTTGTTCTCTTTTCCACAGCTGGAAACATGTACCAATAAAACCATGTACGATGATGCATTTGAAGCTTTCGGTAATAATAGCACACTCCTCGAATTCGTTGATGCTGATCTATACAAGGGAGGCCTTTTCTTGGGCTGTACATTCGGCGGTGCTGCCCTATACATCTGGGCTGTCGGTATTTTGGCTGCCGGTCAAAGTTCCACCATGACCGGAACATATGCTGGTCAATTTGCTATGGAAGGTTTCTTGAATCTACAGTGGGCACGCTGGAAGCGAGTTCTGTTTACCAGAATGATTGCAATTGTACCCACTTTCTGTGTGGCCTTCTTTAGTCGCATTGAAGATTTGACTGGTATGAATGACTTGCTAAATGCTGTGATGGCACTACAATTGCCATTTGCTGTTATTCCAACGATTGCGTTTACCTCGAGCGTTGCCATTATGGGCGAATATGTTAACGGTCTGGGCAATAAGATTGTGTCGTGTCTGCTGTGCACGCTCATCATTGCCATTAATATATTCTTTGTGTACGATCAGGTGGAGGCAGCCAATTTTGATTGGTACTGGTTGACATTGATAAGTGAGTACTGTTAAATTGATCAATCGACACGAATTTATTTTTACTAATCTTTTGTATTTTTTTTTGTGTTGTTTCAGTTATTGGTGCGGTGCTGTACCTTATCTTCAATGTATACCTTGTGATACACATGTCGGCCAGCATGGGCGCTAAGCCAGTGCTAAATAATTCGGTAAGTAGATGGAATGCGTAATAGTTCGTAGTTATAGTTGCACAACTTATAGCTGCACAATGGGCCAATATTATGGCCTGCGTGCCACAAAATTTTTATTTTCCACTTAAAAAATAAATCTATCTATCTGTCGTGGAACTAGCGGAAACCGTAAAAAACGACTGTCTTATATATTTTTAGGATATAACAAACAAAAAAACGGTTTTCTTTTCATGTTTAATTTAAACTGGTGGAAATTGAAAAAAAAACACAAAAAATGCCAAAAATCAAATATGCTTGGCAAAAACTGTATTTGGCCGCATGCAATAAACCCCGTTGAATATGATACAAACGAATTTATAACATTTATTTTTTACGAATTTGCGGACATTTATTTTGTCAAATGTACAGTTTAGGTTCGGTGACGTAAGAAAGTTGTTCCTCGTTGTACATCGTTCGAATAAAAAATAACTGCAAAAAAATATTTTCATAAACTTCTCTAAAATACAAAACTCAATTTAATAATATTGTCGGATTTGTTAACTTTTTAAATATGCCATAATTTAAACTTTTTTTGATTTTATAAAAAAAGGAGGTAAAAAATATATATTTTTTTTAATTCATTCTTTCGAATGTTGTTTTTATTTATTTTACTTTAAACAAAAAAGTTTCATACACATTTGTGTATGAAACCTGATTCGTACTCAGGGGATTTACCCCTTTAATTTTTTGGTACTAAAGTACGGGACTTTTACCCCGCGGACTTACGCCCCAAAGTCCATTTGAACTTATGAGAAATAAGCTACCTAGGACATTTAAAATGTTTGCAATAGAAATTGGCACACGAGACTTATCTCCCACTGAATTAAGAACAATCAAAAATTGAATTATTTGCATTTTGTGCATATGAATTAAAATCCATCATTTTGGGCGTATTTCCTACAAAATTATACATAGTGTTGCCGCAATTGCTGATATTTCTTTGTTTGTTTGTTTACTATTTAATAAAAATGCAATTTACAGTGTAAATTAGGATGAAAGTCCGTCTGAAAAAACATTGTATGAAAGTCCAAACACTCAAAAAACGTCCTATGACCAAAAGCTCCTCACACAATCTTTTCTATAGAAGTTGGTTATTTTAAAAAAATGCGAGCACTAATAGAAGTTCAATTTGTAATAATCATACAATTTTCTGCGATTTCAGATTGTTCAAAAGTGGGTGTTACCATCGGGAAGCACTTTCACGTTCGACACCAGCCATGCTTCATACGCGAGGTAAGTTGTTTTTGTTTAAATATATTTAATCAAAAAAATATTTTATACATTGACAAGAAGTTGGGTTATGATTTTTAATAATACAGGAAAATTCGTTAAATTTGTGATTATTGTAACCTAAAAGTTTTTTTCTCAAATCAAAAAACATGTTTAACAAAATGTTTACAATATTAATTATAACCTAACTTCTTCTCTTATAATGTGTCTATGATTTTAACACTTAACCGTGTTGGTTGGTTGCTGATACACGTATACACACACACAAAAACACATGCCATTTCACTGGAATAACTAATCTAAAAAGCTTTGTATTATATCTGCTTAATTTTGTAAATTGTCTCGTGTAAAATTGTTTTTAGTGGTTTTTATATAAGTACAAAAGTTGTGTGTTGTTTTTTAGATTAACATTAGATTCTAATTAAAAAAATCAAACAATAACTGTTGTTCCCGTGTGAATTGAGTTGCTTGTCCAAACACAAGAATATAACATTTACATACAGAAAAACACTCACTATACCTCATATTAATGTCCCTTCGAACTTTCTTCCAAATTCCAGCGAAAAAATACTCGCCTAAATGAGAGTTCGCCTGATATTATAGTCAACATTATTAACTATAATTAATTAGTATGTAAGACGTGCGCAAGATCTCTTTTTTCAAAGAGATGCACAGCGATTTGTACCACAAAAAGCCACTTTAGCCAAGGATCCGCAATGGGCGCCACCGTACCGCTGGCAGTACTCGAGCAACCACCATGCAGCAGCTGCATCAGAAGCTTCGTCCAATGCTGGATTTACTGTACCTAACATATATATATATATATATATATATTTATATGGTCTAGGTTTTCTAGAAACTTATCTTCTGCTTTTTTTAGTTTTCTATTAATCTATCGGATTAGGTGTATAATTGTTTATATTTTTGAACGCTTGATTTCTAACATTGTAATGCAAATTAATAAACATACATATGTGTGGTTTTTTTGTTGATTTTTTTTTAAATAATAATTTTAAGTGAGTTTGTATAAATATAGATTCGAGATTATTATTTATATACACGTTATTTGTTATTTGTATAAAATATAGTAGTAGATTAATTTGGGACATAATTACCTAAATGTTTACCTATAGACTCTGTATCGTATTTCTATCCTATTCCCTTATTAAAAAATTGTAATATATAATACACATTTCTATTCAATTGTTTATTCTTTTCTTTCTTTCTATTATGTTCAATATTTAATGCCCTCAATCCTAGCCTTAATCCCTCTAAAAATCATCAAAAATCGAATTATGAGTTTTGAGTTTATTCCGAAGTTCCATCCAATTTATTTTTTAAAATTTACCATGAATGGTACCTTAATGGTACTTTTGAGTGAAATATTAAAAATTATAGTCTCAAATTAAAGTAATACTTAAAGATAAATTAAAAACAACTCCTAAGAAGGCCATCATTACATGATCTGCTTGATAAAAAAGCTTTGACTTCTCTTTCTCCCTTAAGGTAAAGGCTTTAAGGTTCGGTAAGAATATTACCCCCTAATAAATAAAACAAATTGTTGGCACACAACCATAGTTTGTCTGGGCTTCTTCTAAAAAACATTACGAACATATTCAATTTATTGGGCATTGAGCCAAAAAAGAGAAATGATATGTGAAAACCACCCCGATTCAAAAACAGCTGCTAGATCGAGTTTTATTGATGTGGATTTTTAGTAGTAATAATACCAGAACCTTCCTTCTACCCCCTCCCAAATCCCTACAATATTGATTTTACTGAAAAATTACCAAAATTTTAACCTGCGAGCGACGTGATCTAACACGTCATTTGGACTCTAATTTCCTTTCGGCATCCGCCGAGTCCGTGTGAAAATACACAGTCACAAATATATTACAATCAAATTTTATGATGAAAAATTTCAAGGATATACCTTTTCGAACTCACGGCGTCTGGGTAAGAAAGCACAAACATTTACCTCCTTAACATTTTCAAGTTGCAATTTTCTCAAATTTTGGCTGATCCCTTTCACTTTATGGTGTTTTTAGGTCGGGATACCCCATTAAGTGAGATAGTTTTTGTTTCTCGAACAAACTCATGACATCTTTCTATACTCCATATGCTCTCTCTCCCTCCTTATAACTTTCTCATTATATATGTTTGTCAGTTTCTCTGCCCCTTCCTCCCTATCTCTCTCTTTGGTGTCTATCAATTTGAAATCTCTCAATTTGGTGTCTATATTATTTTACAGTGTGTCCTAAGTTGTTTTTTTTTACAAACTTTAAACTGCCGCTTTCTTTGGCGTATTTGACATGACTACGGTAAACGTTTTCACATATGCTAACATATGGTATCAACACAGGGTTTCCCAGAAAAAAATTTAAAATATTTTTTCCGACCCTTTCAAGAGATTGTTTTGTTTTTAATTTTCAAATTTTAATGCAATTAGACAGATTTGTAAAATATACCCTAAACATCAAATTTAATAAATCCAAAAAATCGAAAGATTTTAAAAATAATAATCAAAATAATAAAATTTAAAAAAATGGAAATTTGGTAAAAAATCTAATATAAAAAATCTAAAGTTTATATATTGGTATTATTATAATAATTTAAATTAAAATCATCCTACAAATCAATTTTTTACATCGGGGATTTTAGAATATTATTATAATATCGATAATAAAAGTCTCATTTAAAAATTAAAAATTGAAAGTTTTAATGTATATATATGTGTTTTTATAATAAACAATATAAAATATACTACACACCTAAATTATAAAATCAAACAAAAAGCCTAACTTTAAAAATTATTTTTTTCGATTTTGTAAATTAGAAATTGAATTTAAACAATCATAAAAATAGGAAGTTTAATTTTTTTTTTTAATAAATAATTAAATGACATATAATCTAAAAATCAAAACTGCATTTTATATATAAAAAATCGAAACAAATAATGTTAATTTTTCGATTTTTACATATATAAATCGAATTCATTTGACTTTTAGTTTATTTAATAAATAAAAAATGGTGTATAACCTAAAAATTTAAAGTTTGTGTTATATATTATATTGAATTAAAAAATCAAAACAAATAATATAAATTTTAATTTTTGTTACATATAATTTTGTACAAGGCGATATATACAGCCACACAGGTAGTGCTTGTTGTTGTGTTAAAAATCGACTATAAGACTACGAGTTATATGAGTTTTGTATTTATAGCTAATATAAAAAAATCGAATGTTTTGCGGAATCGATTTAAATCTATTTTATTTTGAGAATCGACCTGCCCTACCAAATTGTAGACATCAAATTGATAGACACCAAATTGTAGACTCCAAATTAATAGACAACAAATTGATAGACTCCAAATTGTAGACACCAAATTGTTCGCGGCACCAAATTGTTCGTGACACCAAATTGTAGACACCAAATTGTATGCGACACCAAATTGTAGACACCAAATCGTCCAGATACCCTCTTTCTTTCTTTGACAAAAAACTACTTTTAATTACACTTAATTCCTCATCATCAATATCATCCTCATCTCTTTCTTCTTATTTTATAGTTTTTTTTTTGTTATAATTTATTTATGTTAACAGCGAATTGCTTATATTAACACCTGTTTATTTTTGTTTCATATTACCATTTGATTTAAACTACTAACCCAAAATCTCACAGTATTGCGCCGACATATCAACTGCACACGATATTCCAAAACACCTAAATACTCGTTCCCTTCGCACAGTATAAAGAGAGAGTGAGTATAATGTTATATAGAAAATATGAAAGCTCTATACATTTCCAAGTTTTTCTCTGCCTCTCTCCAGCTCGCTCACACCTTATATAACTATATGTATCTATCTCTATCCGCTGTTTTAATTTATAATTTGCCATTGCATTTAACCTTTAGCTCTGTGTCGGTGAGTGAATTGGGCAAGGCACCAAAATACGAATGCTCGGATCATACCACTTCCTGTCGTCTGTGATTATCGCCAAGAGTGCCCCTGATCCCTCTTCTACAACAAGGCTTCGCATTTCTCCTATTTAATTTACTATATTAATTAGACAAATTTCTTTTTTTTATTGTATTGTATATAACCGACTTCTTCGCACTTACTATGTAATTATACTATTTATATGTACATTATATATCCTGGTACATAACAATGCACTGAACGCCGCGAGTCCATCGCCATTATGATGCTATACTATATAATTTATATTTATAGATATGTTGATTTTGATTAATTTCTTTTATAAACTTTAAGGAATGTTATACTTTATACATCACTAACTGCATGTTTTGTAATTGTGCCTAGCATTGGCTGGCTTAGATCTGATTTTTTAAAAATTGTTTTGTTTTGTTAGCATTTTTAAATTTTATTAGATATTCAAAATTTATGTTATTTACCATATAGAATAAGTACAGAGACCATTATATATATTTTATAAAATATTATTATATATGCATTTATTGCGCCAGTATACACACATTTTAGAACCATAGATAGTAATATATTATGTACACTAAGCATATGTTTGTAAAGCACCACCAGCACAAATACATATTCATGATTGAAACAAAAAAAACTGAAATGCACCTGCAACCCCATAAATATGAATGTTAATTTCTTCTTGCAGAATGGACTCATAGCCGTTACTCGGCGACTATGACAGCTTTGAATCCGACAACGAGATGGCGTAAAAAACATCACACGCAAGCCAACGCAGCACCCTCTCGAACTGTTTACTATTATAGCTGTCATGCATTTTGCAATTTTACATACAATCTCGAAATGCGCGATGTGATAAATCCAAAAAAAAACAAAAGAAAAGATTTTACTATTTTGCAGTCGCCTTTTTTCGTGAGTAGTTTATTTTTTATTCGATTTTGTGCCATTTATCAGAAAGTGGTATGTACATACATATTTTTGTTTCTTATAATATTCAATCACTTTTATATGGCTGTTTATAACTTTTATTTCGACATCGAGATTTTGATTTTTAATAAGATTTTAATTAACCAAAAAGACGCGTAAAGTTTTAAGGAGGAGTTTTGTTTTAGTTTGTTTAAACAGTTATTGTGCTTGAAGGCACGTTATCAATTTGGATTGAAATCCATATATGTTTTGCTTGTAATATTATAAAGTGCCCTTATGATAAATATATTATTCTTATGCATTGATGATAATGTGTGTGTGTTTTTTTTTTTAATTTGTGAATTAGGTAGGTTTCGTTTAGAAATTGAAATTAATTTATAATTTTATAGGTGAAGATAATGGTTTTACGATTTCAGATGGTCATGAAATAAGATGTCTGCAGTGTTGCTGTTGTCAATTGTTACCAACTTCACGCGTGTCTAATTGACAATTCACTAGTCACAGCAAGATATTTTTTTGTGTGGTTATGCGTCATTGTGTTGTACTAAGTGAACACTAAGTGTAAAACGAACAAATATATTGGCAATGGAGTTCCAGCATAAAAGTGTGATAGCGTTAATTTTGTCTGGAAAATCGCAATCGGATATGGATTGCGAGCTCAAACATCTGAAGGTGAACAAAATGTCGCAACGTAGTGGACGCCCAAAAGAGGTTGTTACCGACGAAAACATTAAAAAAAATCCACAAAATAATTTTGAATGACCGTAAATTGAAATTGAATGAAATAGGCACTCTAAAGACATCAACTGAACGTGTACATCATATCATTCACGAATATTTGGGTATGAGAAAGCGCTGTGCAAAGTGGTTGCCGAGCGAGCTCACTTTTGACTAAAAACAACGACGAGTTGATGATTCGGAGCAGTGCTTGGAGATGATCAAGCGTAATGAACCCGAATTTTTGCGTCGATATGCGACAATGGATGAAACATGGCACCATCATTTCACTCCGAAGTCCAATCGACAGTCATCCGTGTGGACTGCACACGATGAACCCTCTCCAAAGCGTGGAAAAACGCAATAGTCGGCTGGCAAGGTTATGGTGTCTGTATTTTGGGATGCGCATGGAATAATTTTCATTGACTACCTTGAAAAGGAAGGATGGACGATCAACAACGACTATTACAAGTCAGTGAAAACGATGGCAAAAATCCATGAATTGGGCTTCGAATTGCATCTGGCCCCCAGCGACTATTTCCTATTGTCAGATCGCAAAAAGCCGCAGGCAGGATAGTATTGGGCAATGGACATTGCGTCTCCTATCCCAGTAACATCCGCTGAGGAGTAACGACCTC
>JANSTU010018685.1:0-13876 GCA_027564075.1 Bolitophila hybrida
TTTATAATTTTTGGTTTTATGTTAACATGGCTTTAGAAATAAATGAGGTTTTTTTTGAGTTTTGTTTTTTTTGTAAGATTTTTCTATTTGAATAGCTTCCTCGCGAATTTCCCTTAAACAGTTCTTATTTTCCATATGGATCCCTCGTTCCTGGTTTGTTTTTTCCGACTCAGGCTTTTCTAATTTCGTTATTAACTTTTTAACTTCTGATTCACTTTCGCGATATCTATTTGTTAATTTTGTTGATGGTATTATATAATTTTAATAAGTTATGTATAAAAATTACTTTTTAGTAGTTTAAAATTACCCCATTTTTGTGTCTATTCCTTCCTATTTGGATGATTCAATATAAAATAGTGTTATTTTGAGGTTTTCTTCATGGTCCCTATTCGGAACATAGGGCACCATTTGGTGATTCGTTAATAATAATTTTAGGCAGAACAAGTTTTTAGCCTATTGCTGCATAGTTTAGAGGTAGGGCTGCACCTTGACGCTTCCAAACAAGCGGATTTTAATGGTTCAGGTGTATTTCTGACTATTCAAACTAATTTGAAAGATCACCAACACATCTTCCAACCTAATCTAATCTAATCTCTGATACAACTACCAAAAATATCGTCGGTTTTTCATTCAATGTCTATAAACAAGCAACCTAAGTCTCCTTATCGAAATAAGGAGCACTCAGATGCGACAACCAGTAATCCGCGCTAACTGGGACTGGGCACGCTCCCGTTGACTCTAGAGTTTATCCGTCACCGTACTAAATTGCTTATCTGTTAATAAACAACCCGCTCAAAATTCGGTTTGAACACACATAAAAACACGTCTGCCGCCGACGGTGGGCGAACGAATTTAATGAAGCAGCTTTAAAATAAGAAAATATGTTCATAACTGATATAATATTATATATTATATTTAAAGTTCTAGCAGCTGTAACTTTCTAATGACTTCGAATATTAGAAAAACACTTTACACATGTTTAGGAGTCAATTAAGCCATAAAATATCGACATTTCACATTTGACTATAACTTTGTATTTGGTCACAAAAAGTACCCTTCTAAGCCATTTAGGGTTAGATATTTATAATTTAATTTATTATTTTTTTTTAATTTAATTTATCTGTTGTTTAAATATATATAATAATATATAACCAAAATCCAATTTTAAAAAAATCATATTCAGAAAAAGCAAAATTGTATTTAATTATATTATTTGTAAATGCGATCTTTAAAAATCTTCTCAATAAGAAGGAGCGCATTTTGTTCTGATAATTTTCTATTAAGTCAAATTTATTTGTGTAAATATAAACACGTAACTAAATGAAATGTATGAAATTTTTGTGTTCATTAAAGATCAAAATGTTTGTAAAAACATAAAAAATATGTAAATAAAACTTTGTAAGAGATAATAAAATAAATGTGTAGCTAAAAATTAAAAAAGTGAAGCCTAAAAAAACTTTTCCTTCAAATAAATAAACCTGTGGCCACTCCAATAGGAGTAGCTCAGCACAAACAGTACATTAGCATGACCTGACCACTCGTGTGAACCCGTAATGGTCAATGAATGTGAATGTGGCCCTATGGTCCACAAGGGATTACAGGATCCAATGATGATAAAATAGTTTGAAGTTGAATCCGCAGATTTTTAAATATTTAGTACACACATAATCAAAAGATTTCTTCAATTTTAATTGTTTTGTTTATTAAATTTATAGCCAAAAAATGTACACGGCCACTGTGCAAAAATATTTTATTCGATGTAAAAGCATTGAGGTCACAATTTAAATTAAGATATATTTAATTGTTTATCCAGTGAGCTCAATGACCAGAATCAGCCCAGAGCTAACTGATGAGTTTTTCATTTTGATGATTCAACCAACGCATATTTATACAAATTAAAAATATAAAGACAAAATTTATAGAAACAAAGTAATTAGTAATTACATTTCACATACCTGATTATTTAACCAAATACATATTTTATAAGTAAATGTCTTTAACGAATAACAATATATCTACAAAACTACATATTACATTATTCTTTTAGTAATAACTCATAAATTCATCAAAGTCAAATATAAACTCCACGCACATAGAAAAGGACTCCATTAACAAGAAAACATGCATCTAAATCTCTATAATACATCCACATTGTTGCCGCCGGGCGTATAGAGCGTACAAATTACGAGCGCACTGACATACTTAAGTAGTTGCACAGTCACAAATCACTGGCTCAGTAAACAAAACTGCAGTGCACATGCATGCGCACAGAAGAAACTACAGAACAACAAAAGAGACCACAGGATAACCTACGCGTTATGCTACAATTGTACACAAAACAAGCATTATTCCATAAAGTGTCAGCTAAAGCGTTTCCCGCCCGCCATCGACACCTAATCTCTCCGTGGCAATTTCTCAAACTATCCAGCATATTATACGTGCGCCTTCAATGTGTCAATCCCGATGGCATGTTTTATTATTGCAATTCAATATTTACACCAGACAGATATAGTTTGTGCTCGATAGAGTGTCATTTCTAATGCCCTTTCCATATAAATCAACTTCCTACGTTCTGACGACATTCGGAAATGTAATATTTTATGTCATTTGAAATTTATTAGATTTTCTAACAACAATGCCTGGTATTAATTATATGGTAAAATAATGCACACATATAGAAATACAATCTCCCAATGGTAATCGCAAATCTCTTGAACATGTATTTTTTTATTTATAATGGCAGATTTTATCTATGCAAATTAGTTTTGATTTTACGATTCTAGAATTTGGGCGGGTAAATAATGTATTACTGCAAAATACATACTATTTATTAGAATCCAAAGCATAAACAATAAGATACTGCCGAATCAGCGAATGCACCTGAATTCAATTAGTGACGTTTAATCACGCGTCCTAGTCAGCGCATGCGTGTTTTCAAAGAACCGTATAAATTGTCAATTATCCACGCAAATCGATTACGCAGTGAAAAACTCCAATTTAAATCATAATTAATAATAACTTGTTTTTTTTAAAAGTAAACTCAACTGTTGCACACCTGTCGATTGGGTGCTCACGTGTAGCTATATAATACAACCAAAAAGTGTGTCGCAAATTAATGGTCAATTGGTTAAATGGACAAATTATGCTATGGCTTGAGAAATATATGATTGAATGCGATATCTCGGGACGCAGCGACTATACTCTGACACCAGCGCGTGTTAAATGTTCACTAAATAATAAATAATAGTCGGCGCATGTTTTCCATATTGGACTATTATAGGCAATCATAATAAAAGCTGTTAGCCACACGTCGATAGTATTAGATGGCTATTTGCACGCTTTTTAATGAGAAAACACAAACTCATTGGATAGCTTCATAATGGCTTTAGTTGGTCTAATCAGGAAAATTGAGTAAATTGTATATGTAATACATGGCTTTTGATAGTTAGGTGAAGGTGCTACAAATATAGTAAAGGTATTTTTTGAGGTTATGACTTATGTCATATTTGTTGTTAAAAGACATCAACAATATGATTATACAAAACAACATCAATATAAAGAATATACTCGTATAAACATGGTGTACGAAAGTCAACGTCATCCATTGGGGGCTAAAAAAATATGACCTTAGTCGATAGTATTCGAAATAATGGCACTTTTAAGAATTTCGAGAATATCAACTAAAAAATAATATAATTAAAAGGATAGTTTATCATATCTTTCGTGGACCATCTTTCGTGGGAAAATATATTTATATTGAAATCTAATTAATTAATTATTCCTTTTAAATTACAAAAAAACATAAATTCGTTCAATTTATATAATGCACTTTGACAGATAAGGCCTGCAATTTTAAGGCGATTAAAAATATATCAATACCAAATAAGTGATAAAAAGGTCCAACATATGATAACAAATATATTTGATTAGAGGATCCACAAGGCTAGTCGACTCGCAATTCATTTCCTTAAGTTCAGTTAAATAACAACTCCTATGTAAATGTCTTTTTTATTCATTTGTGTAGACTACTAAAATCTTCCTCAGATATTCTCCTTTTAACTTAAATAATCCACTTTTCTCAAAAAAAATCTGGAATTCAATTAATTGAAAACACAAATTAATTACATAAATAAATGAATTCAAAAAAATAATGATAATAATTTCTCTTTGTATAGCAATAACTGATATTAATTCGCAATCTTTATCATTGGTGGCATGGTGTCACATCTCATCTTAAAAGACTTCGTTCGATTTCTAGAACGTAAGGTCCTAAGATCATATGTTAATTACTGCCGACGTAATAACTTACTATACAAGATTGCATCGATGAGAAAATATATATTATTTTTATCTGCTCTTGATCGCTCTAAAAAGTCTGGCGAAATCGTATGAAAACGCCACCAACTTATGATGACTGACGCAGACTACCTAGAATACCTGGAACACTTGAACAAGCCAGCTTGGTACATTATGCATCTAAAGAACAAAAACCGCTTGTTAATGGAGATCTTCTAACCTACTGCCAACAAGATACAGGGCCTGGACAGGAACGGTCTATAACACAGGAGTCAAATGATCTAATGTACCTTTCTTTTGTTAAATATGCCCGTTTTGGACTCAAAAAACTATTTTCTTTAAATTTATTACCGACTCGCATTTGTACATACTATCAACTATATTTAAATTTCATTATGTTTTTATCAATTGAAAGTTATTGATATCCAATATCTATTTTTTTCCATTGATAAATATGATCTTATCGTTCAAATGGAAAATATCTGATAAAATGTTAGTGTCTAAATCTTATAAATGTTATTTTATATCAATTTAATCTCCCAATGATATAATATTTTGAATGTTGGTTATTCAGAAATAAAGTTAATAATTTAATTCTTTAAATATTGCAATTTTGTATAAGCCACTAAATATTGGTAAAACCTTGAACTCATAGAAAAATGGGTAGATCCAGCAAAAGGTCATTACTAAGAAACGAATTTTCCATAAATGCACCGACATCAATAACACGAGTCATACAAGAATCGCACTACGCAAGTGCATTTCGGGCTTGGGGCAACCATATCAGAATCACGCAATCACACAAAATTCCGCAGTTCACTGTCCGTACACGACAAATCAGAACGCCCGGAAGCAGCACATTTCCATCAATGCAAACAATCAGAACGAAAGAGTGCCCCATAAAATAATGATAGTCATTTAATTTAAAATAAGAAGCCGCTTCGAGCTCCGCACCTTAGATATGGAGGCGCACACGATACCCTTTTACGTGAGGCGGCGGGCGTACGCTTGATTTGTTGGCGACGTCGAGTCTATACCCCGTTTATACGCACTTATTTTCATATAAAACCATCGAAACATAAAGCAATTACTCACTTATCAGTTGATAGTTCCAATACGCAAAAATGGGCAACCGAAACGATCGAGAACAGCACTTTTTTAATCGGTTTTTGGTCACAAATTATTGTTTAATGTTTATCATGACAAAAGTCAAATTGATGCTCGCCTTTTCACTTCGCTCACGGATCGCGCGCAGTCGAGCACTCAATATGAATATGGATGTGATTGAGTGATACAATGTGTGCTGTCCTGCTTTGATGTAATGCTAATCCGTCAAGGTGTGACAAGGAAAGATAGTGTGTGTGAGGGTGTTCTGTCATTGAGAGAGCACGTACACTTGACGCTACCGATGCCACCTACGTTCGAGCATGTTCTTCGATCGATAATTTCCCTTGAACATTCACAATGGTTGAATAGAGTTTTTTTATTTTAAATTTTTTTACACTGCCATAATAAGGTACAATTCAACTCGATCCCGCTTAAATATAAGAAACAACACACGATTTGCATTAATAGGGTTTTCATATATTATTTAATGGTGCAGTGCACTTTTGGCGAAGTTAACAACTCCGCTAGCGTTTAACAGATGGCGCTCTAAATTATTATTTCTAAGGGATATTTTTTTGCAGCGCGAATTCAACTAAAGTTTGACATTAAAAAAACCGCAAACCAAACACTAAACACAACACAGAACACACAAAAAACAAAATTAATTCGATCTGTACCGGCGTTTTATAAAGTTTTTACAATTATTTTAAATCACAAACGATGAAAGAGGATCCAGATAATGTGGATCTATCCGAAGAATCGGTAGATGAGAACGTACTTATATTGCCTTTGTCTGAAGTTAGGTTATGTGTATTTTCAATCTGTATACTATTTTCAGGATGAAACCGCCAGTCTTACTAGTGCAACAACGGACAATACATCTCGCAGTGGAACGCCAACGAGCAAACCTAAGAAGAAAAAGGGACGAAAGCAAAGAAAAACTCCAAAATCCTCAAAAGCACCGTTTCGTTTCACGTAAGTTTCGCCATTACGATGTGGATTTAGGATTTAATTCGATGGTATTTTAGTTCCTTTGTAAAAGAGGATCATGGACAACCTATATTTGGCACACAGTTCAATCATCATTTGCAGAAAGGACAGCCAATTACATTTGCATCTGCTGGTAGCAATCGTGTCTCGATTTACCAGTGTTTACCGGAAGGAGCCATAAAATTAGTGCAATGCTATTCTGATCCCGATGTAAACTCTTCTGAACGCTTGTATTCATTATTATTATATTATTATAATTATTTTAGCTCGAAGAGATTTTCTACACTTGTTGCTGGTCATACGACAGCGAGAATGCCCAACCAATTCTGGCTGCAGCCGGACTGCGCGGCGTTGTGCGTATTCTAAATCCCACCACGATGACTTGCCCAAAATATTACATCGGTCATGGTCATGCAATTAACGAGTTAAAGTTCCATCCCCGCGATCCGTTCATACTACTCTCGGCCAGCAAAGACCACTCGTTACGCCTGTGGAACATAAAATCCGATGTCTGCATAGCGATTTTTGGAGGTGTCGAAGGACATCGAGATGAGGTTTTAAGTGCTGATTTTGACATACTCGGCAATCGCATAATGTCCTGTGGCATGGATCACTCGCTGAAACTCTGGCGACTTGATAAACTCCCGATACGCGATTCAATCAAAACCAGCTATACATTTAATGCCAATAAAAGTCTGCGGCCATTCAGCACAGTTCTGGAACACTTTCCGGACTTTTCTACACGTGATGTACACCGAAACTACGTGGACTGTGTCAAATGGATGGGTGATTTTGTACTATCGAAATCTTGTGAGAATTCTATCGTTTGCTGGAAGCCCGGTCGCATAGATGAGCATTTACCAAAAATGGGAGACACATCTGTGTCGATTGTACACCGTTTTGAATATAAAGCCTGTGAAATCTGGTTTATAAGGTTTGCCCTTGACTTTTGGCATAAATTTATGGCACTGGGCAACCAAAATGGCAAAACATTCCTGTGGGAATTGGACACACCAGATCCTACGCTCGCTAAATTCTGTACATTGCAGCACATCAAATGTACAACTGCCATTCGGCAGACCTCATTTTCGCGAGATGGAGACGTTCTGATTTGCGTTTGTGACGATGGAACAATATGGCGTTGGGACAAAATATAAATTTTAAATATCAAAAATAAAAAAAAAATCTAAATTGTACTTGTTTAATTTTTATTTCTCAATATCTAGAAAAAGAGTGGTGGTTATGTTTTATGCAAACTGAAAAACTAGGATTAACTTCACAATGCATTGTCTCGCACTAGATTAAGGATTATTTATTTTTTGTTATGCTTGTAGCCTGTGTCTGCTTGCTTCCGCTGAGCACAATGTAGGGACTGTGTGTCTCCTTTTGTTTATGCTGTAGCATCGTAAGCGTTCCCAAAGGTGTGTCAGTGGAGCTCATCTTCATCATAAGCTGCAATAAAAAATAAATGGTTAAAACAATCTAAATTTGCTACAAGTTTAGTCATAGATTACCCCATCCTGTTCGTTTTTCTTGAGACGCTTCTCGATCTTGTTCTTGCCCGGACCTTTACCATGGAACTTATGTGACAGATACCTAAATGCTTCCTTCTCATTAAGCAAGCGTCCATTATCGTCAATGTACTCAAGTTTGACGTTTGGTTTATAGCTAGACTTCTCCTTGAAGTCGCTTATCGGTCCACTGTGGTAACGATCACGTCGCTGGAATTTTTCGTCCTCTCTGTAATCAAATACCTTGTAAGCAAAAAAGAAAATGTATTATTTAAGTTTTTTCACTTACACATAAGCTTTGTCATCAATTGAATAATTCTTTGCCTGCAGATGAGCCATACGCGTGTTACTGGGCCTATTCGATTCTTCCTTTTCCAAGTAGCCTTTTGAGATAGCAAGCTTAAGTGCGGCACCCATTCCAGAGCCAACATCAGGTTCCTCATCGAGAATTGCAACTTCGGTCATTTCACTAGACTTCTCTTCGACTACCATCTCCAGATCCGGATTAACCGAGTTCCAGGTACCAGTGCTGCGTTCCTCTTCTGCTGGTAACTCTTGTTCGTATGCCTCTGTCTCGTAATCCTAATTTAAAAACGCATGTTAACAGCACTTTAATTGTATAAAACTAAATCTTACCATCATATCACCGGCGTCTTCATCTCGATTACCTGACATTCCGTACGTGGGAATGTCTCCTAATGTTCTGCAGAACTCGGCTGTAGCATTCAGCGTTATGAAGTTTTCGCGCATAGAATTCTCATTATCTTCATCAGATGCCTCCTCTTTAATTTCATGTTTAATATTAGTTTGCTCCGAGGGTAGTGACTTTGAAATAAGGGCTTCTTTTTGTTTTAGACGTCTAGCCTTTGACAAAATCTGCTCCAAATCGTTGTCTTCTTCTTCGACCTTAAAATCTTTGTAGTCGCCATCGGCAATATCGTCAATATCATCAATTTCGTTGCGTATCTCTAGACGTTTGCCATAGTCCTTGGCACTACTAGATCCAGAGTTGGGAATCGGAATTAAATCTTCGGCCTTTAGCTTCTGGCGATGCTTCTTTATTTTGCGTTTGGGTTTCTTAAATCTAAAAAAAATTATATATTGCTATAAAATATGTATAATACAAAAAACTCTAGATTCTAGATCATACTTAGACATCTCATCAACGGAGTAGGTATCCGAGGCAATAACTAATGTTGATTCATCCAATGTCTCCAATCGCTTTCCAGCTAGTTTCGACTTGATCTAAAAAAATATTTTATTTTATTTCAATAGTTTTAAAAAGGTCAATAAAAACTCAAACCTCCATCATTTTTCGCTTTTGCTTGTACTCTTCTTGCTGATCCTCACCGATCGTAAATGAAGTCTTTTTGTTGGCTTCCAATTCTTCGTCATATTTGCTTAGAATGTTACGTTCGATAGGTTCGCCGTAATGATCAAACTGATCCTGATAAACATCATATCCATAATGATGAGGATTCTGTTTCTTATTTTCAATATTCTTCTTGTAACGCTCATCATCGATCATATTTACATTAACAAGAGTGTCTTCGTCCTCAGCAAGAACATCATTGTCTTTTAGGGTTAAAATCACAGTTTTGCCTTCACCGAAAGCGTCCATTTCGTGATCAACTTTTAGACCTTTTAAATGACGATCGCCGTATGCCTTTCGTTTAGTGTGTCGCACATCTTCCTGAATATGCTCACCGTCCATTTCTTCTAGAATCTTAGCACGCTTTTCTGCGTCTGCTTTGTTCTTCTCTTTGTCACGACTCCGATCAATCCAGGCATTTATGTCATCAAAGTCATCTGATTCTCCGAGTTTCTTGATCTAAATAAAATATTAAACAATAAATTGCTTGAAATTAAAAGTTACCAAATAAACAAACCTTCTTCAGTTTATCCTCCTGTAGACGAGCCTCTTTCTTCTGCCTGAACTTTTCACGCAACTTATCCGCCTGTATTTTTTCAGTTATATTTCCGGCAGGTTTATGAAAGAACTCACCCCACTCGTCCTTATGCATTGACAGACCTTCGCCACCTTTCTTGGAACCTTCATTTTCTACGGGCGCAGAGTTTGACTCCAGTGGTTTAAGACCCAGTTTTGCTCTCAACTTATTCGTTTCCGCCACCGACAAACAGTCACCGGCACCTCCATCCGGAATAGGTGACGGTGATCGTGTCGATTTTGATATAATTGGTGCCGCGGGCGGCAAAACTGCACGAACAGCCTTGGAAATTGATGGAGCTGGTGGTGCTATCGGTACTTCCACAACATCAGAACCTACAAAGAAAACAAATTATAACCAGTGTTTATAGCGACTTTGGTTCAGAAACGCGAAGACCGCAAGGCGTAGACGATGTTGCAGATAGTCCGGCCACGGAGGGTTACCTTTTTCTTGAGCATTATACTCATATTCTATTATTTATGCATAAGTGAATCTTGAGCAGATGCGCATTTCTGAAATCAACCAAAACATTCGAGCTAATTACAAAAATCTATTATCAATTGTGGTCGACGAACAATCATCGAGTCCAGTGAAGAAGTAAATTACTAGGTCCAGAATAAAATCGCTTTATTTATGGACCGAAATGATGAAAGCTCTTCGACCGCAATTTGTGTGCGCCCAATGAATATACTTACTGTCACTATGGTACTCTTCGCGATCTCGTCCTCTTGCGGACCTATCTCGATCACCTCGATCACCACGATCATCGCCTGTACTTCTCTGTCGATCCTTTGTACGTTCCTTGTGTTTCTTGTGACGTCGCTCACGGTCTCGCTCACGTTCGCGTATCTCTTTTTCACGAGCGTCACGATTTTCGCTTGACGGTGGTGGAGACCTAACTTTATCCTTGTGTTTGTGCTTCTTCGACGAGGAATCCTTTTCCTTCTTATGTTTTTTGGTGGAACCCATGGTCAGCTAGATCCACTGGACTAGTATTTGAACGGTTTAGACGAATTTGTATAAGGTAAATTGTTGTTTTTAGCTAACACTTTATTTTGTTTTGTTGAATTAACATCTCATAACCAAACATTATGTCTGTCATATCGATTGAAACGTTTCTACACGACATGTCGGATTTATGTCGATGCGTATGGCAGCACCAATTACTTAAGAGATTTGTGCTTGTACTTAATATCCTCATTTCGATCAAATTTTCTATAATAAAATTCCAAAACATGATCACAAACTGAATGTATCAATTAAAAGTTCATAAAATTAACAAACAATATAATGTATAGACATTTTAGTTCTTATATTTTGACACAATTTTATTTCTTTACCGCGCACAATATTGGCGTTATTTTTGTTTGACCAATTTCCATCTTAACTTTATTTTTTCATAAATTTATGTTTTTCAGAAAAGTTAAATTATTTACATAAAGCTATCATTTTCTGAAATTTGTGTGTCATTTTTTATGTAATTTACAAATATTACCTACATACTTAATAGTTTGGACACATTTTCGACATAACCTAAATATATAAATTTGACGTTTTCATCATGCAATACAATTGTTATTATGTTTTTATTTGATATTTGCATTTTGTGTTTTAATAAATAAAAACTAAGAATATTGTACATTTAAATCTTAATAATTAACTTGTTTTTCATTATAATCTAATTTGGACAAACTCATCAACAGCATCATGGAACAAGATATTGAAACCATCCTGAATAAAATGTAAATGCGACAAAGTAAAAAAAACTAACAAAGACACATTAAATATTTCGTTTCTTAGTATCTCCACTCCGAACAATGTCGGATGTCTTGTTGCCAACAACCAAGGGCTGTGCATTGAAAGTTAGTTCATAAATAACATTATCATTTTTGTTGATGAATTTATAGTAACATAAATTTGTTTTTAAGATCGTGGAGACATTTCACCAAATTCCGCCGGTTTGTTAGTGGCCATTCTAGAGCAAGCCAGCAAGCTGGAACCCAACTCGAATCCACCTGTTGTCTCTTTGGAAAGTGGAAAAAAGTATGATTTGTTTTTTTTGAATAGTTATTTTATTTATTCTATATTTTCTTTTTTGTAGAACCTGCCTTATTCACAAACATGGCATTACAGGAGTTGTTTACAAAGAAATTCCAAAGACAGGCAGTCACTAGTTCTTTTACTTTATTTTCCAGAGAATGTTAATATTTTTTCTTTATTGAATGAAACGTATTCGTATAACATTTTAAAATATATTCTTAAAAACCAAAGTATGCCTTCGGTAATTAAAACGTTAAAACTGCTTGTCAGTTGTAGCTGTTTCTTGGCCATTGTCGTCTAAGTCTATTTCTTTCCTTGATCAATGCAAGTAAATCAGGAGAAACGGCACCTTTAACTTTTGGGACGATTTCTTCGATGATGTCTGTTCTGAGTTTGGCCAGGCGAAGTGGACCAGGAAATCTTCACAACCATATTAATAGATGCTCGAATCGCAGCAGTCCCGATAAAGACCAGGAGTTTCATACAGCTTGAACTTCCTGCATCTTCTATTAAGAGCTCGTAACTCACTGCAGCGGAGTTGGCAGATACTCAAACATCCGTATCAACAGTTTAACAAAGATTATCCAGGAAAAAATTAAAACGCTGTGGATTCAGAAATGGCAACACTATAGCTATATAGTCTGCAAGTTATCAGAAATACGGGTTAAGTCTGTGAAGAGTAACCAGAAATTATAACGATCATAAGAGCTCGTAACTCACTGAGGCCTACAGAAAAACCGCGGGATGCGCGATCAGTGCCAAATCTGAGGTGAAGGTATTTTATGACGTGGAGACTTCGGTTCGCAAAATATGGTGCGGGAAAGAAACTGCAAAAAAAATGTGTCATTCTCAGTCTTCTCTATTTTACTGAAATATTCGTCGTATTTTGGAGAGATATATCGGGTCGGATCCTTTTGATGTAGAAAGGGAAGGTTCCGAATCAGGTCATAGGCTATATGTGCCGAATGGAGGACACCCTTTGGAAGTAAACAAAAACAATTTTGAATCGCTAGTACTCAGTTGCCAATAAATATAAATTATGATATTACCGGTAAGTAATTTTCCTCCAATTAACACCCTTAACATAGCCATAGCCGAGTGAGTTAACGCGTTGGCCCGGCTTATGGGAGGTCGCCGGCTCAAACCCGGTCGGCAGACCGAAGTGTTTTTCGAATGTAGCACTTTAAATCAGTAGGTTCCTTGTAGTTCAATTTTGTAACTTTTACAGTTCACATCAAAATTAGTTGGTAGTTCTGTCAAACGTCAGAAAATATTAATAACCTAAATGTTACATAAATATTGGTCTTGTTTGTGGCAGAGGTATATAAAATATTTCTGAAATAACCAAAATTAAAAAAAAACAACTCACGTACCGCATAAATTAAAGTTTGTCTTTATTATAGATCTTCTTTTTGATCGTCTTTAACCTCACTAATATACCCTGCCAATTTGAAATACACATTTAACATGTACTAATGTAATACTTTTGAAGAGCTCCGCAGTTTGTTTGTGTTTGTATTACAGACATTGGCTGTGTCTATACTATTGCAATGTCTTAAAGACACAATACCATTATATAGTCCCAAAGACATTTGAGTCCACAATACAGACCCCGGACCCAAAATGTTCGACGGGTCCTCTAATATGAGGAAATGCTTCAAAACATTTAATATGCGACTAGCAGCAAGATGACGAAAAGGCATTTTATATATATTTGCTGATAATTTTATTGTATTATCTATATTGTTTTTGCTTTGACAATAGTTTTTGATTATCAACATTGAACAATCTTATGACAGACGTCATTTAACGTTTACATGTAACACAATTATTGTGTATAGGTGCGACAGGTCATTGCTAAATGACACTATAGAAAGGGGTGGTGGTGTACTGTTGGCTGTCAGATCGTATTAGCGTTCCTGGTACCGAAGGAGTAGAGATAGTATTCGTCAGATTGATTGTTAATGGTAACAGTATTTATAT
>JANSTU010018696.1:0-13876 GCA_027564075.1 Bolitophila hybrida
AAAGCTGTCAAAAAGACCATCTACGAAAAAAGTAGTGCCGCCTTGAAAACCTAACCTCTAAAAAAACACCCTGTATATGAAAATATTTCTTGAATTTAGTAAATTAACATGGATTCGAAAGCATGATTGTTTTTATACATTCATGTGTAGCTTAATTCACACAAACATTTACTGAATTTAAGTAAATGTGAGTATAATTCATGCAAATAATACGCATACATCACACTAGCATTTACTCAAAATCAGTAAATGTTTTTGTAATTCATGGCAATAATGAAATTCAGTGAATAATAAACCCAGCAACTTGAAAAATAGTTTTAAAAGACTATTTTGAAATAAAATATTTTATTTCTGAATTAACTATTTTAAAAAAAAGAAATATGTAGAAGTTGACAAAACTATTTTAAATAAATTATTCAACAAATATTTTATCTTAGGAATCGAATAGTTTTACAAATAGTTTATCATGAAAATCGAAAAATTAGTCTTAAAATATAGTTTATTTTGAGAATTGAATATTTTATTTGACAAATAGTTAGAATCGAATATTTTATTTTAAATGAAAGTTTAAATACGCCAATATATTAATAACTAATACTATCTTGAAGAAAAACTATTTGTCAAATAGTGCATTTTTCAAAATAGTATTGAGAGTTAGTTTTTTTTAAATAAAATATTTTCTATTTTTTTTTTTGTTTTGTATTTCTGTCCAACAATATTAATAATAAAATGTATTTAAAATGGAATTGACCTGATTACTGATTTAATAAATATTCATTCTAATCAATATAATTATCAAATAGTTTATAATGAAACTATCAAAATCTGCATTCTCCAGAATTTACTGAAAATTAGTATTATAAAAATTAGAAATGAAATTTTCGACATACATTTTTTTAACCCCTAATACCTTGTATTAAGAAAACAAGTAGTACCATTCCAAATTTCAGTACCGGTTACGAAATCGCACCTCATTTCTCAATAACAAGAACAAAAAATACCTGTGACATAAATACTTTTGTGCAAAAAGCACACACAAACTGCGTGCCCATACACTTGATCCACTCGCCAAGATAAGAATAAAACAATAAATTCATTATCTCAATCTGGAAATCGCTAGCGCACAAAACAAATAAAACGGTAATATCCGCGTGAGGGCTGCGTGTCATCAGAGCTACACACGCGATAAGTCAAACTAGCACCAGCAGTCATTCATGTTACTTTTATATGACATATCCTTTTCAGTTGAAGAGGAATTTGCGCAAAGAATTCTGTCAATAAATCGTGTTAATGCTCCGTTTACCCTACAAGAACAAAAAAACAAACATTCGTGTATATACTACATTTTTACGACAAAACAGGAGACAATTTCCGTTTATTTTGTGTTTTTGTTGTTGTTCAATTCAGAAGCAGAACGCGCATACATAAATAACGTAAAAAGCGCGAGCTTCTTTAAATCCCTTGATAACATTGCGAGTGGTATATACGTTTTCCAATCCAAGACACGGCACTAATACATAATGTAAGCCATTCCGGTTCCGCCATTGAGAAAAATAATTCTTTTTTTATACACTCAAAAACCTATTCGAGAAGAGCTCGCGCATATGAAAATAAAAAAAAACGAATATTGTGTCTCTCGTGATGAGGAACGTGTGCTAAGTCGAGTGTGTACGCTATAAATATCCGGAGTCTATATACATAAATATGTATGTGTGTGTGTGTTTGTGTTTTTTGTGCATGCATATTGCATATATTACGTACAAGCACCGTTATATACACAAAGTATCTGGCAACCCTCTTGTTTTTACTCTTTTTTATGATGTCGGTTTTTTTTATTATGCCTATGCTTGTTCGCGTTTGCCGCAGTAACCCCAACCGAAGATAAACACACACACACACACACATACGCACTTTAGTATGTATATGTATTTTTAGGACTAAAATGCTAATGTGGATTGTGTATGGTGAAGTTCATTCCTATTGGATAGGCCCCACCACATATGGGTGGAGTTCTTTGCCTCTTTGTATTTTCAGATGAAATAATTTACATGCGTCAAATCCGCGTTTACGCTGCTGTACCGTTATTGTGTTTTAGATTGATGATTATTATGGCGTATGGCGTAGGTGGGCTCGAGAATGGATTTATTAATAGGTGCAAACTGACACACAGAGTATATGGTGGGCGAGACTGCAAGGGAATGCAGTTTATATTGATGTGATGCATATGTCGTTTGCGTCGGGAAAGTAATGATGATAATTATTGTTATGTGTTTTTGTTTTTTTTTTTTTTATTTTTAGAGACTAATATAGTATTTTTTACACTAATTTTAGCAGCAGAGTATACAATGTTTGTTTATTTCTATATTTTTGATGCTAGACATATTTTAGTAAAACGTGCAATTACTGGCCACGGTCTCATTCTATTATGTCATCGGTTCATGTGTTTATTTTGGCAAAACTACAATTTTTAACTAATGAATATTTCCTCTTTTAATTAATTTTCTTAATGGATTCTAAAAGTAAGTTTTATAAATCAGAATATTTCTTTTAATGGATTTTCTTAATGGATTCAAAAAGTATTTTTTATAAATCAGAATATTTCTTTATATGTATCATCTGGAATCAACATTTTGAGAGATTTTCTGAAGAAAGGTGATTTTTTCTGGTACATGGCCATTTGGCCTAATGCCGTTTTGCCCTTCTTCTATTATGTTTATCCGTGTTGGGTGGTCGTGTATGGCGGGATGAATGGTTGGCGTACATTCAGCTGATTGCAGTCAGTAATGGGCGTTGGAGTCGATTTGTAATTTTCTGATACCAGGGACGACCTGTTACTGTGGGAAAAAATGGAAAGACATTATTTCCAAGGCTACCGAAGGTCCATCTCTGTCGCCATTTAGAGTGTGCTTCGTGTCTAGTTTCTGGGATGAAACTTGACTGTTCTGGCCTACAGTTGGTTAAGTTTCCTTCCAGTGCTGCTGATTTGGTAAGGACGTCTGCCTTCTCCTTGCCGTCTATTTCGCAGTGCGCTGGAATCAACCAATTTTGGATTTGAATGTTCATTAAATGCAGCTCGTATAGTAGGCTTCGGCAGATTGTCAGCAGTTTAGTGGTGTGTGCCAGGATATATCAGTGTGTGAGTACGCTACGCCCGTGTATTTATCGATCAGTGATTGCTCTATGCATATCATTTGTCGAGTTTTGTGATGGCGTACACAAGGACATCGTCTGCATATTGTATAAGCTCAACAATTCTCACATGATTGTCGATGTAATGTTTGTTGATGTTTGACAGTAGCGAGGATAGCAATAAGCCTTATGCAAGGCCTAGATATCCGTGGCGAAAGTGTTTTGTGACGTTGTTAAATGTGAAGTGGAGTATTCGTTTTTAAAATAAGTTGCCGATTATTTGTGTGACTTTGGACGGGAGGCCGAGATAATCCAGTTTGTTGCATATGTTCTACGCTGACGGCCAGAATCAAAGATCTTATTGAATATTTGGATCTGTGTGTTGTTGGCGTTTATTGGCATGTGTCGCATAATGTTAAAGTGTATACCATCTAGTCCTGCTGCCGAGTTTTTGCATGATCCGTGAGAGCAATTTCGTTTAGTGTGAAGTTCCGTTGAAGGTATTGTAGCTCGACATTAATGATAGCACTATTAGGTCGGATAATATGTTGGACTGGTGCTGTTTGGGGAGCTAACTTGGCGCAGAACTCGAGAATTCAGATTTGCGATACAGCTGTATGGTTATGAGGTTCTCTATAACTTCTTCCCTTTCGCCACAGCTGGTTTAATGGCGTGTCTTTAGATAAGGTTTCGAAAATATCTTTTCATTTCTTTTTTGTTGTTTTACTTAGATTTTAAACAGGGCTTGCATTTTCATGTATTATGTGTGTGTGTTCCCTTGTGTTATTTTTTCGGAAATGCGTTTACTTTGGCTTTGTTTTAGTCTACATCGTTCCACCAATCCCTTGGAGTTTTGCTGAAGTTTCTTGGAGAAGATGGAATAGGCTTAGTTTGAGTCTCTCGCTGATTATAGAATGTGGTGTATGAACTGTGAGTAACTGGTTTGAAGAAATGTTTGGGGTTCCTGATTTTGAAGACCTACCTGGAGAATTTCGTCAGTTTATGTTTTTTGTCATTTTGTATGGAATCGGAGGACGATCTTGTCCTACTGGTCGTGAATTGTAGGTCGTGACCATCGGGAGGTGATCACTCTTACAAGTATGCGAGAGGACTTCCAGTCAAAATTAAGAGTATTATTTTGAGCGTATTTTTAGATCTATTGCACTACTCCAATGGACATGATAATATATATTCCAATATATTTTGAAGAACTCTTTCACGACTTTCGTCTATTAGTGCCCCCACTGCTACCCGTGTGGGTTGAAATCATCAGCAACCATATATATACTGTTAGTTGTTTTAATTGTGAGTACTATGCATTCCAAGTTGGTGGTTAATGTTAGGAGTGGATACTTTCAAGGATTATTTACATGCTATGAAGACTCCACGATAGCCATCTCTTTGGTTTTTGCATGCGATTTTGAATCCTGGTAGTGACACAGACTCATTTGGGTTCTTGAGTCCAGCCATGTCTCAGTCAAGGCGATCACGTCGGAATCAATTTCGTCGATGAGTATGTTGGTTCATTTTGTTCCTAATGCTTTTAGTTTTATTTTTAGTTTATTTATTTATTAATTCATTTCAATATAAGTAATACAATATAATTAATACATTATAAGTAATATAAGTAACACATTACAATAATTCAAGTATTATATAATACACACTAGACTATTTAATTATTAAATAAAAAATTAAATTATAATTAAATACAATTTTGAGCTGAAATATATAAAACGAACAGATTTTTTTAATTAAATGCATGTGTAATGAAGGGTAAAATAATTGGAATAGGCAGAATTTTTATAAATTTTATTGAGATGAATAGGAATGAATACTGGATATCGCTACTGGATATTCTTTAATATTCCGTCAGAGTAGTATGAGATTTTGGCTTTCCTTTCTAATTCATCGCATTTTTGCCTGAGAAGCATAAATCTATCACAATCTGTAAGTTAGCTTTTACACATTCACATATATTTTTATTTAATTATAAATATCGCAGAAAATAATTTCTTACATTTATAGAATAATTATTAAAATACAGCAAAAATACATTATGTAAAAAATATTATACGTGAAAAAAACAGTCCCCAGAAAAGTTTTTCGTACACTGTGACATGTTTCACGAACAGTTTAGTCATTTTGTAATTTTGAATTGACAGAAATTTAATAAAAATGTCTTATTTATTAGGAGATTAAGTAAGTAAGTTCAACTATTTCAATGATAATTTCATGAATTAGAAAAATGTAAAAAAATATCAAAATTTCCTTAATTTAGTTATTTCCGAGGTTATTTCCTTAAATACCCAATACATTTAGATCAAGATCTAGAATAACAAAATGTCGCCAACTCGACACTACCGCAATACAATCACTCACACACATACACAATCACACACACGCACACCATTTTTCAAGTATATCCTTAACCAGCCAAACAGATATATCGTCCAGAATTGCAAATCAAACGAGCCACCCTCTTCTCTCTGGCCTCGTTCTTTGTCGCACAAAAAAGCTGATACGAATTCACCCCTGCGCTAAAAATGTCCGCAGAAAGAATAAAACTTTTTTATGTAACATATACATACATTTATGCGTTTGCGTTAGTGTGAGTACAGAGGATCCGATATGCGTGGGGTGGCCGAACCAAAAAGAAAAAAAAAACTAACCGGCCAACCCTCTGCGGACGAACCGCGTTCGAGTCGCTTTGCCTTGAAATAACTTATCATACGTCGAGGATATATTACTACATATCGTATGGTGGAGTTGAGTCATGATTTATAGCGGGACACTACTGACAGAACCCAGCGAATCAAACGGTCATATGCGTAGAGTGTATATATGTGTGTGTGTATGTAAGAGTGTAGTGGCTGCGGCTGGTCGAAATTTATTCCGATGCTCTTGAGGACGCAACCCCGCGCATAAAACGGCTCAACCGCACTCGCACGCATAGAGTGACATTATTTTGTGGGTATCAATTCTGCAAACACAACCCGGTACAAACTGGAGAGGAAAAAAATGATGCGACACAAAAAAAAAAACAGGAATGGCATGGCGATAATAATGCTTTATGGCGTATTAAATCCGTTGCCGGCGCATAATGTATGCCGGACACGTTTCTAGAGAGCAGAAGCGTGTGTCACAATGACCATGTACCTATTAATTATACCCGGCTGTGATTTGCTGCTGACGCGGAAGCGAACCGTTTTGTGCAAATTGATTGTTTGGAATTGTGAGACGGGGTTGGAGAATAGTTGGCTAGAACATCATTTGGGTGTTACTAAAATTTTGTTTTCAGGGGCCCTATCTTATAACACACATTTGCTAACAACTTTCAAATTTTACACAAGTTCATAAACGTACTTTTGTTAAATTTGCATCTTATAACACAAATTTAAAACATTTGGAAAAATAGATATATCGAGTAGGTTATAAATTCTAAATTTAATTGTTTACATATTAAACATGGAATTATCAATGGACTCTATCGCGCATTAAAATCGTAATGTGTGTTACCATATTGCAATTTTCTATAACAACTTACGTTTGAAGTAAATGTGTGTTATAAGATAGGGCCCCAGGATGAATATTTTACTAAATAAAATTAAATTCAATCGTTTACTTCAATCATTTACTTCAATCGTATCTTCGTATATTCATTAAGTTGAAAGATGGATGCAAACTGTCCGTCCTGAATGTCCGTCCTAAATCTTTTTTGTTTTAAAAGTCAATGTTTAGATTTTCTTATCGTCATTCATTAACATTTTGTTTATAAAATATTTTTGTCAAATTTGGTGTCAATCGGCCTAAAGTTCGTGTTTGTATACAATTCTAATTCTAGAGAATAAAGTAAACTTTCCAATGTCCATCCAGAATACATTAGTTCAATTATTTTGTGAAGTGTATAAAGACAATTAGTATTTTTTGTGTAGTTCAGAACATGTGATTTGCTAAACATTTCAATTTTCCGATGCACACCAGTCATTAGCGGCATATGCTTCTATTCATCAATTTTAATACCTTAAGCAAACATATCTCAAATTCCACTTGGGCGGTAAACCTCAAAGTCTACATTAATTTTATTGCGCGCATGATGTTCACCACCAAACTTGACAAACCAACCCGTAATTAGTATTGTTTGTTCTGTCGATTGGCCGTCGACCAAAGACATACCGCGCGCTCATCTAAAAAAAAACATTATATAATAATAACATTATAATACACTTAAACCGGATTGTCGGATCATCAATTCGAATTGCACTTAAGGAACGACCGCTTAACTTTTGCCATCCGGAACTCGCTTGCACAGAAACTGGAATGTATAGGAAACGCGCGGCAATATTTCTTCTAATTTCCATCCACCGCCGTCCGCCCCATGTCTATAAATCATTTCCTATAAATATATAATCTCCTTTCTTACATCGCTATAAGTATATATATATATATAAACATAATAAATGTGCCACTCTAAAAAACACATACACCATATAATAAGTGATCCTTGCAACCTTTGCTCGCAGTCACTTTCGCTTTGCCATACGCCGAACATTTGAAGAACAAAAAAAAACACACACACACAAACACAAACTCATATAAAATACTTGCCATCAAATTAAAGGATTTCTTCCTGAAAATTCACCTTGACACGGGCCCGAAGAAAATGTGTGTGTGCGCGCGCGTATATTATTATCCCTTTTGTGCGGCGCCTGTGCCCATATCCCGAAAGGTAGAGTTAAATTACTCAAAATTAGGGTATAGTAAGGGATTTGATTTTTGTTATATAAATAAAGAATGCAATTTTTTGGTAGAAAAAACGGGGATTCTTCAAATACACGCAATTTTCTTTGTACACCCTTCACTTAGAAGTGCACGCGCACAGGGTTGATCGGATCGATTGATCTTAATCGCAGCGCGACATCGACCGTTTTTATGTGTATTGATGAAAAATAATGTTTTGGCTCTGCAAACAATACGTTTTTTTATTTTTATTGTCCTCCGGAGGCAAATTATTATATTACGGAAGAGTTGTTTGGCATTGTGTACAATTGTTTATATTAAATGCATTGAGAAAGAAGCAAACACGATACCTGTGTTTTGGGCGAAGAGCATTTGAAATTACGGATCGTATTTATGGGATTAAATGTATGAATGCGCAATCGGATAATTGAGGTAATTCGATTGTAATTCGTTTGCACAGAGAAATGTTTTAGTCTGCATATATATTTAGTTTCATGCTAATTATCAGAAAGTGAACGTTATTTGGGAAGGATATTCAACGCAGACAATGATATAAAACATAACATATAATTACAAAAATTGTGGCGTTTAAAAAATAGAATTAAATTTTGTCCATAGTTTCTGATAACGTAGAATATATCTGAAAAAAAAAACTATTGTTACAATTGAACGCGCATAATTGCAGAATATTGTTCATTTATTACAAAAATTGATAGGCCACAAAATGGTTAATTATAAAGTTTATAAACATTGATATTAAAAGAAAGCATAGTTAAACAGGACTGGTTTGTCAATTTATTGTAACAGTATCATCATAGTACCAACATTTTGGATTTCCGACCATTCCGGCTTCTCGAAAAACGAAATAACCTAACTCCAGTTCTTTCATAAGAACAACCATACAGACACATGTGAATAAATAATACTTTGAAATGGGAGTCACTGAATATTAGAGTGGATCGCCCTTGTATGTAGATTTTAAAATTCATCAATATCAAAATGCCTGATAGTGAAAAAGAAAGGTAATAAAAAAATTGAAATTCAATTATAGAGAAGAAATATGTTCTATGAAAAAATAGATCTAACAATAACCTAAAACATTGCCATACATATTTTACTTTTTACATTATAAAATCTACACTGATTATAAAAAAGTAGTATTTTACCTAATAAAAATCGTCGTGAAAAAACAATATATAAGGAAATAAAAAAAAAACTTTTTGGAACAATATAAAAATTGTAATTGTAAGTGCAAGGTTAATACAAATAATATAAAATCAATCCTATGTAATTTATATTTTATCTTCAAATAATAGGTTCCACTTTCTAAACGAAAATGACAAATAAACGGATTGCCCGAGAGACTCTAGGTGTAAAAGAGATGAAAAGAAAACAACTAGAAAAAGTGGCACAAGACAACAATAAACTAGACGTAGTACTACCTTCGAATTCCACATCCAAAAACGAACAATGTATGCGAAGCAATAGCTGTCGTCCTTCGACCTTACTAGCGAAAATGTCGCCAAAATTCCTCAAAACTTTCGTTCATTTTCACGAACGCTAGATCGGTATGGTAATTCTGATCGTGTCGGTGCTGCATTCGAATGATTGACAACCGTAGACAAACAATATCCGAAAAGCAACTACACGCATGCGCCATCTCATCAACCATTTCGAGGGAGTGAACAATGGTACCACGGGTCCAATTAGAAAATCTATGTCTGACTGTGAAAAGCAGCAGTTTGAGTGCATGGATGCAGATTTACCGACGGACTTAAGCACGGAGCACCTCTACGAAATATGTCACACCCTTGCAAGTGGTTTTGTTCGTAGTCTTTCTAAACGAAACCTCGGTAAAGTCATCGAATACAACTGTTTCAACCATTTTACCAGCAGAAAACTTAAATGTAATAGCGACATTCATCGTAAAGTTGTAAGTCCGCTTAAAGTCCGCTGTTCCAGTACATCAGCGAAATGCAGAAAACGTATAGCTGGCGATGTTATTTGATGACGGCCATCATATACGAGAACTTGCCTTTCGACGTATTTAAATGGCTAGAGAATTGAAAAATCCGTTAAGAAAATGTATCATTCCACCCCTTAATTATATGGCGAAGGATTACGCGGAACTCATTTCATAGCAGGATATCGAAGTAACGGAGCCACCGGTTGTTCGTCATCTGACAGAAGATAATTTAAGAAGCATTACTCGAGATCCAGTTGCAAACAGTGAGTTGGCTGCTGTCATTCTTAAACTCCCTTGCCACACACATTCTGTTGAAAGGAGTATCAAAACTGATTATGCTTTTTCAAAAAAATGTTTTAAATTATTAATTTTTATCCACGATCCACTCTACTTAACATGTGTAGATTGTAAATCTAAATTTAGTAGATTCGTGAACAATTTAAGAGACGTCAACTCCTTAAATGTATACGCATCATAGCAACTCTTATGTAAGAGAATGTGTTACGCAGTTTGACGTTTCTTGTGGTTGACCCCATTGACTTTCTTTTTTTTAATAAACTTTTAAGAACATGTTAAATATACCATAAATATCCACATAATCTGAGCTATAGTGTCGCCATTATGTAGAGGAAGCAACATGAACAAAGAAACACTGGAACACTATCTATGTCAATGCCCAATGCTCTAGAGAAACAGAACTGTTCACCTAGGCACAACAGTAACTACAATCGATGTAATTATTGAATCATATTTCAATAGCATCAGAGCCTTCGTTGAGAGCACAAACTGGTTTATGGAAGAAGATCATATGCACACTGTGCATACATTTATTTTATATATTTATTTGTTATATCAAAAATATAGTTTTCTTTGAACTTAAAAACTGGGAAGGAAAAAATTCAACATTGAGCAAATAATTCCATTTTATTTTTATTTTAGAAGAAGATTTAATAAAAGTGTGACTGGAAATTTATCGTATTGATATTTATATTAAAAACACACTATTGCGCAAATGTCCGAGGAAGCTATTTCTTATAAAATAATGTACAAATGGACTTTGGTCCGCGTGATAAAAGTCCTATCCCATAGTTATTGTATAATAAATATCCTTAATTATTTTTTAATTATTAGGTATTATTTATTTCGTTAGATCAAATATATCGTTGTACCTAAAGTCGATAAAGTAAAATGTACTGTTTGTGGTCAAATTCTGGTTTGTTAAAAAAAAAATCACTACAAATTATTGCATGACGTAATGTACAAAATCATCGTTGTTGAATTTAGGACCCTTCTTGGGAATGCGCTAAAAAAATATGAGTGAAGAAGTACAATGTGAAACAGCATTCAAAGAAATTTCTGATAGGGAAATTAACAGCTAGTTTCTCTGTCAGCCTTATATGATTACAAAATATAAAACGCCTTTTCAAGAAGGTGATTTTAAAAAAACGAAATTTATCTATGCTAGAGTGTTTTTGACCAAACGGGAAGGACATGTTAAAACTTGTAAATAATGTACCGAATTCAAATCAAATTTATGGATTTGCATTGATAGCGGCAGTAGACGATTTTAAAAATAATATAAATGCTTTTAAAAACCCAAATTTCTATAAATGACGTTACTCATTTTAAATATTGCCGTAAAATTCTTTTAGTTTTTCTAAATAAACGTAAACGTTTGTCTAAATTCGCACAATACTTTGAAGAAATTATTTCTAGTATTGATACCATGATTCAGTGATTTATAAAATACAAAACTTCATCCAGATATTTTTTAATCCGAAAAACAAAGAAGTGGATTCAAAACAGAAGAGACTGGGATAGAATTTTGGAAGCACGTGTGTGATAAGAAGTATTTATACATAAAAAATGTAAAAATTTGTTCATTTTTTGGATCCACATGGATGTGTGAAGCAAAATTTTCGTCTATGAAGATAAAAAATCAAAGAGTAGAAATAGGTTAACAGATTCTCATCTGAAGCAAATTTTGCGAATATCTTCCACAAATATTGATATAAATTTTGATTAAATTACAACAAATTGTAAAATATTTTTTTTAAACGAGTTACATAATGCCACGTTTTATAATATAATTATATATATTATTTGATTTTATTGATTATTTATCAGTGTAGGAAATGGAAAAATTAAAAAAATACATTAAAAATACATACAATTATTATGTTATTATTTCTTTGATGCGATTTTTGGTAAATATTATAATTAAATCGTGTTTTTAGAATTTTTTTTTATAATTTTGTGAAGAAATTATCTATGTTATAATGAACACTACAATTTTTTGTAGGAGAAGTCGATGGCAGCCATTTTAAGGGAACCTGGAGTCTTATCTTAATATAGATAGTGCTTGACAAACTTTGACCGCAACGGCCTATCAAAACTACCGAAAATGATGATAAATAAATATATTATATTATATATTAATATTATGTTTTAGAAAAATTTATTGTTTTATTTTGTATAAAATACAAGAAATACCGGTTCTATTGTGCAAGCGCTAGTATTTTTTACTTAAATAACACTTAATTTTTTTTTCAATATTTCACTGGGAAATTTCTTTTTCTTAGTGTATAAAGAATATTGAATAATTTTGAATAATATCTATACAGTTTAGATTTTTTTGGTTAAAAAATGATTATTTTAAATGGTAAATTTGTGTATTTTGAAAAGTATTTAAATACCAAATCTCAAAATTTAAAATTATTTCAATTCATTTTTTGTTTTTTTTTTCAAATGAATTGAAATAATTTTGAATTTTGAAATTTGGTATTTAAATACTTTTCTAAATGCAGAAATTTCCCGTTTTAAATATATTTTTTTTAACAAAAGCAAAGTTGAAAAATATACACAAATCTGAAAAATTCTAGTCAAGCAATTAATTTTAGTTTAGAGTTTCCAAGATAGTTAAATATGCTGAATATATAAACTTTACTGTTTCAGCATATTTTTTTTTGCTGTATAGGAAATTTTAAAAAGAATTCAGCCTAAACCGAGAGAGTTCTAGACATTTTGGAAATAACTGCATTATTATAAATGCTAAACGTAGATCTTTGGCCAAAAAAATCAGTTCTGACTCTATGCTTTGGCTTCGGAATATTTTAAGAATTCAAAAGGAACTTTTATCATCCGAGGTCAATATATGTATAAAAAAGGGTTGTCAAATATCTCCCTTCCACCTTTTAGTCTTTTAAATTTCGCGGCTATGTACAAAGCGCTGCAGAGCTCGTATCGGGCAATACTATACACCATTTGACTTAACCTACAAAACGACGCTATGCATGATTAGTTTGGATACTGCGTTGAAAAGTTCAAAAAACGTGTAAACACGGAGTTCACTAACGCCGAAATTCGCTCTATTTTGAAGTTTTTCTTCGTTAAAGGCAAATCCGATAGAGAAACGTTCCGTGTGATTAATGGTGTTTTGGGGGATGATACTCTATCACTTCTAACCGCGGAAGACCTGTGACGACGAATATTAATCAAATCATGGAAAACATCGAGTTAGACCGGCAAGTGACATCGCCCAGGAGATGGGAGTTAGTCAGCAAAACATTTTAAAATATCTGCAGATGGCTGGATACAAAAAATGCTTGATATTTGGGTGCCGCATGATTTGACGCAAAAAAACATTCTGGACCGAATCAACGCCTGCGATATTTTTTTTTCTGAAGCGGATGGTGACTGGCGACGAAAAATGAATCTCATACGACAATATCAAGCGAAAACGGTCGTCGTCGAAGGCCGGTGAATCGTCCGAAACAGTGGAAAGCCGGGATTGACGGCCAGGAAGGTTTTGCTGTGTGTCATCCACTTTGAGATGCTCCCTTATGGACGGACGCTTAATTCTACCATCTACTGCGAACAACTGGACCGCTTGAAGCAGACGATCGACCAGAAGTGTCCAGAATTGGCCAATAGGAAGGGTGTAGTGTTCCAACAGGACTCGTCCGAAGCTACGGGAGCTCGGATGGGAGGTTTTATCGCATCCACCATATAGCCCGGACATAGCGCCAAGTGATTACCACC